>OMPJ01028269.1:2515-16644 GCA_900312935.1 Carapus acus
AAAGACACAGTTTTAAAGTTATGATTCAACAAAAACAAACCTATTCTACACTTCAAGCAAAGCCAAATTGACGCCAGAATCATATGATACAGTCACACCAGTGGAAAGCGAGTCAATAACAAATCAGTAGGGATGTCCCATATTAGCTTTTTTGCCGATATCCGATATGCCAATATTGCCCAACTCTCAATTTACCGATACCGATAACAGCCGATACCGATATGTGCGCCGGTAAATGCTTCAGGAGCGCATAGGCACCATTTCAGTGTAACGCAAGCATTATTGTATTTCTATTGGTTTTTATTTTATCGGTCTTAAAGCAAAAATCCGATACCGATATTGCATTTCTATTGCCGATATCCGATATGCCGATACTGTCCAACTCTCTATTTACCGATACCGATATGTTCGCCGGTAAACGCTTCAGGAGCGCATAGGCATTATTTCAGTGTAACGCAAGCAATATTGTATTTCTTATCAGTTTTTATTTTATCGGTTCTAAAGCAAAAATCCGATACCGATATTACGTTTTTATTAGGGATGTCTGATATCGGATTTTTTGCCGATATCCGATATGCCGATATTGTCCAACTCTAAATTTACCGATACCGATGACAGACGGTACCCATATGTGCGCCGGTAAACGCTTCAGGAGCGCAAAGGCACCATTTCGGTGTAACACTAGCAATATTCTATTTTTATCCATTTTTATTTTATCGGTTTTAAAGCCAAAAAATCCGATACCAATACTACAATTTTATGCCAATATTTCAAATGTTTACGCTAATATCGGGCCTATAATATCGGTGGGCCGATATTATCGGACATCTCTAATTCTTATGCTAATATCTCCACAAATCAGTAGTATAAACAGCCAGGCTGTCTCTGCGCTTGAGTGTTGAGCAGCGGACTCTGCAGGCCAGAGTCTCAGGCTCACACACACACTGGATGCCCGCCACCATTGTACATGTACAGTGGCAGCAACAATGGGTATAGTATATAGGGACAATGGTGATGAAGTGGATTGTAAAAACATGAGAGATAAGTAGGTCATGTCTTGTTGGCACCATGAGAGGCAGGAGCATGGCAATGCTAGTGAGGTATTTCGGGATGATTCACGATCGTGACTCTAGCCATCTTCAAGTACTGATCTCAAACTTCACTTGGAATCTGGACGCAAGTTTGATGATGCTGTCATTTCATCAGTTGAACGTATGTGAAATTGTCAACACTAGTGACTACTTTTAGGCTCCCTGTTACCCCCTATGACACTTGAGCTACACTCAGTGTCATTTACACTGCTATGAAACAGAGGGACAACCTGCAAATCTGTTTGAATTTGTCCATTAGCAAACACTCACCGACAGGATTTTGTGTTGTGTGTCCCCATATGACACATTATTCAAATTTGTGCTATGATCCCAGTATATCCTTGCTCCCTCCCGGGGGGGCTCTAAGAGGAATTAGCGCACAAGCTGAGACTAAAGAAACAACCCTTTGGGGGGGTGCTGCGGTGAAATAATACACTTAAACATAGCATTCTGCCTTTGTGAGACTTAATATCAGCTATGCTCTTGAAAATAAATTCTGAGCCAAAGTTTGGGGTCTCGATCCACTGAAGAGAAACTACAGACAGATCTGACAGCTTCTTGCTGCAACATCAGTAAATAAATACTGAGGCCAAGGCTGGTTTAATAATGTGGTCCATGAGTGCAACAGCTCTTAAGGATTGAGGGAGGATTATTATACGGGCCACGCGGGGCTCCTCTGGGTGCGGGTTAATGCCAGGGCTTGACAAGCGTTTCTGCCAAGAGATACAAATCCACCAGCAAGCAACCCCCCTCTAACCCTCCATCCTTCCACCGCACACACACCTCAAGCCCGCTAACTGGCAGCTGACGAGGTCCCGCAGAAGACGAAGGGGTTGAGGAGCCTCTGCCCTCACCGTAAGGAGGCGCAGCACGGAACGAGCCGGGGCCAAAGTGCCCCTCTCCCCACGCCAAAATCCATCCATCCAGCGCTGACATGCTGTGGTGCACCAACTAGTCTAGGAGATGCCAGGAGGATTCACGGCGTTCACCCCTGGCCAAACCCTGACACCCACAGCCTGCTGCCGGCATCCGTGCCCACTGCGGGCAGAGTGCCAGCTTCACCACCCGACGGGCTGTCAGCTATGTGACATGTGGGGAAAGCAGACACTGAAAAGCTGAGGGCCACTACACACACCCATGGCTGCTAAGACACAAAAATAGAACAGTGATGTGAAAGCAGCAAAACCAGTGGGGAAGAAACATTTTGGAAGTCAGGGTAGAGAGATTAACTCAAAGTAGACAGAACTTAGCCTCAAGTTGGACAGGCATTCAAAAAAAGAGAAAGAGGCAGCACACTTTCTAAGCTGACTATCAATACAGGCTTTTGTGTACCTTTTTTCCTCCACATCTTACACAAATCGGCATAAACTACATTGTATTCTCTCAATATCACATACAAAAGGCAGCGCGTACAACAATAGGCAGGTGAGATGCCTTTTCAGAGATGACTAGATACGATTAAGTTCAAAATGTAGAGCCTCTCACCAAGGTGTGGATGAGAAAACAACGGCAAAAGTATTTAGGACGGGCAAAATAAAACAACCACAACAATGAACTCTGCTGAGGAGCCCGTGCTGGGTCTTGTTGTGTTTTAACCATAGCGGCGCCTCGGCTAACGAGCAGCACTCCTTCGCCCAAGCTAGCTCTGGCTGCGAAGCCGAACCCGCGGCGCAGACCGGTTCGGGCGGTACCGTGTAGGAGTGCCGGCTTCCATTCACCGCTATCCACCTCAAAATCTTTCCTCGAGCCTGCGCCTAACCCGCGCTAACGCCGCTAACTAGCCGCGCTAACTGGCTAGCTCGCTAGACAAAAGCCTGAATGAAGTTCCTCCATCCAGGTACGGCGGCTCAGCCGAGACTCCGCTCGCCGGGTTCGGAGCTCACGCCTCGCTCCAGAAAGCCGTGACAGGTCCGGAGAAGCAGGCCGGGCAGCTTACCCCTCCTGGTCCAGCTTTTCTTTCTTCTCTGCTGTGTTTGAATGGAGTGTTGTTGGAGGAGGGCGTCCTGTTCCGGGGTCACATCCCTCCACGGGAGCTACGATGGACTGACTCAGCTCGCACACACACACGCTCCTACTCGCCGTGCCACACACCGGCCGCTAGGGGCGCTGTTCACAGCCACATCGACAATAATAGCATTTATAAATCACCCGTCATATAGAGATAGAGAAAAACACAACACATATCGAAATCATGAGAAAATAATTGGAAGTGACGAGGAACATTCAAAAGAGCGCAACAAAGTCCATTAGAGCACGATGCTGACAGTATGACTAATGGCGTCACCCAGTGGAGAAATGGAGAAATAACTGCCTGGTGAGATATTTTCCTGAAGTCAAGTCAAGTCAGTTAAATTTGTACAGCGCCGGATCACAACTCAAGTTATCTCAAGGCGCTTTTCAAAATGGAGCAGGTGGTGCTCCTCAACATGTAAGCATTCAAGGTCAACAGTCAAGATGGACACACAGAGACACAACATGTCCCCCATGAGCAACAGTGGTGAGGAAAAACTTCCATTAAGGGTGAGAAACCTCAGGTAGGCCAGGCTGCAGATGGGCGGCCAACTGCTTTGACCAGTTGGGTTGGAAAAGAGAGGGGAGGAGAGAGAGACAGAGTGAGACAGAGACAGAGAGAGGTGTAGGGATGCACAGCAGCAGGAGCAGGACCCAGATGTTTGGAGGTCCATCAGCAGGTGGTGTTTAGCTGCCAGCTGTGGGTAAATTAAGCACAAGACAAAACTGTGGGGAGGAAGGCCCAGTGTGCCATCTAATTCTGGCCGTATAGCTTTGTCTTACTATAAGCTTTAAGGAAAAGGAAAGTCTATAGCCCACTCTTGAAAATGTAAAAAATAATGAGGGTATCCACCCCCGGGACTAAAGCTGAAAGATTGTTCCACAGGACAGGAGCCTGATAGTGCGACAACGAAAGTTGTCGACGGAGAGGGGAGGTGTGTGTGTGTGTATGTTATCTGTGGTGAGGGTAGGAGACAGGTGGGAGAGAACATGGAGAGATGGAGGTTTATCCATATACATGTGTACAACTGATTCCTTGCCACTACAGCACAGCTAAAATGGCATCTGAGAAAATGAGCAAAATATATCATTAAGAAAATCACGTTTAGTTGCTGATCCAGCTTCTATTTGGATAGTTTGACCTCAGTGACTAATTTCTGAATTTTAGCTCTCTTGTTGAGGGTCTCAAAACAAATAAAAAACGATTCAAAATTCAACAGCCATATATTGAACAATTTGTAAAAGCCTACACAAACAGTAGATAGGAATACATTGACGAAAATGCCTCACATCATAACAAACATTACCACATTTCTTTGGTTCAAGTTAGACTTACAGTACCTAAAGTCCTCTGAGGTCTCACACACAACAAAGAGGCTCCCTTTTTACAGATTGCTCACAACTTTTTGATATGTCAAAAATAGCTGTTTGACACTCTAGCCATTACATTTCTTTCATGGCACATTCATAGAAAAAGACATTAAATGAAAAATAAAGTATTGATGTGACTTTTGATTGCTGCACTTGACTTGATTTGATGCCTGATGTCTGAAGTCCTGCCTGATGGTTGATAGAAATATACCAAAAAAAAAAGGAAGAAAGAAAACAACTATGACACCTCTGCCAGTGCCTGAGATTTGTTTGTGATAATTGCAAACATTAAAGTAAGTTGTGTGGCCATGTTTTTTTTTCTTGTTTTTTTTGTAGAGTCTGCACAAGTTGTTTCAGGGATTTGAAAGATGGATGGAAGCCTTCAACCTCCTCATGTCAGGGCTCGTCTTGACTCACTTTCCACAGAGGTCTTTGCAAAGAATCACAATCTGACGGCGGCCACTTGGGACCTCGCATTGCGGAAAAACGTTGAAGTCACAGCAAAGGAATAATTTATTTTTCCCACAACACAAGAATGGATATAAATAATGACAACAACATGTCAAATGCGCACCGTGTGGCTGGATCGATGCGGGTCCTTTGTTGGAGGTACCGACAAAACATTCAGGCCACGTGTCCTGAGAAGGTCTGAGCCTCCATGAGTCCAGTGAGCCATCACACCTCCATGACTGGGGCTCATTCAGGGATGGGTTGGAGGTGGTGATGTGCCCCCTGCCCTCATGTGCCAGCCCCCTTCGTGTCCTATACACACTCAGTGAGCTGATGCGTAACCAGGCAAAGGGCCCTTGGCTGTGGCGCAAAAGGCAACAACCTGTAGATCCAAAATAACTTTAAATATCAAGCCACGGAAAACATTGTATCCTCACAAACAAAGGTTAAACACCAGATCTGGGCTTTCCTGAAAGCATTTTGAGGACACCATGCTAATCCAAGCAAAAACAAATGGACACTTGAAATAGTGAGGAGCAATGCCGCCATTAACAGGTTGTAAACCAGGATGAGACACGACAAATTACAGACTGCTGCTGTCGCATGACGAAGAACTGGCGTCAAACATCAACTTTGTGTTTCCAGCACCACTCAGCATTGCAGTTTGTGAAACAAACTTTCGGCCAAATCGTCAGCAGCGACCCCTCACGCTGTTTCTCCGACGAGGCCGTGGTTTTCAAGTAGTACACTCGGTCCCCACACACCAGAGAGCGTAATGGATTGTTGACGTTGTGTCCTCGAATGCCTCCACGTCCGGAGACGCTGCTCTGTCTTCATTCTCTTTGGTCACGAGTATTTTGTGTCTCATCACAGCCTGGTCACGTGTAAACATTTTCTTCAATGCAATCTTCAAAAGCATTTTTCTGCGTTTTAGTGTCCAGTGAGAGTAACGTTCTTCATGGTCGGTTATCTTTAGCCAACGAGTGCATCATCCAGTTGACCTTGGTCTTCCAGCTCTCCCGTAGAGCTTCATTGAACTTTACTTTGAAATTCTTCAATGCTTCCTCCTCCGATTTGCCCAAAGCCAGAGAGTCCTTGTAGGAGAAGGAGATCAAAATGAGTGTTCACAATCGAGCAATTCCCAGCACCATCAGCGACAGAATTTTGCGAGCATACCTTAAGATACTGGATGTCCTTGCAGGAGGTGAGCTCTGGCAGGCCCGCGGCCTTCATCATGGCAAACAGGTTGACGAAGAGCGTTCCATTGCGACACAGGATCTTATAGGCATGCTCGCAATATTCCCTGAACCTAAAGACGGAAACATTGTTATGAGGGAATTACAGCCACCACAAGACATCCTCAGTTTTTAAGCCATGCCAAACCTCTCAAACTTCTCGTTGTTGTTGGTCCTCCCTTGCTGGATCACATGGACAAAGTCATATGTCAAGATAAAAGGCACACGCTCCCTGTTGATCCCCAGTTTGCGTTTGAAGTTCCCCAAAAAGTGGCCAAAGTCGATGTGGAAGAGCTGAGGAAAAACGTGAGAGGGAGTGAGAGTTACACATCGACCACAGACCACACACCTTGCAATAGACCAGGGGTCGGCAACCCGCGGCTCTGGAGCCGCATGCGGCTCTTGAGCGCCGCCCTAGTGGCTCCCTGGGGAATTTTCAAAAATGTGTGACAATGGAGAAAAATGGGAAAAAATTTTTTTGTTTTGTTTTAATATGTTTTTTCTGGGAGGAAAAATGTGACACAAAGATTCTTCACGTTTTCCAATGCTGTAAAAATGTTAAGAATAAATATTTGATTCATTAATAAGGCTTATATGAGGCTTTTAAATTTTTTTGCGGCTCCAGACAGGTTTGTTTTTTATTTTTTTGGTCCAATCAGGCTCTTTTGGGTTGCCGACCCCTGCAATAGACAGAACACAGTGCCTTCGTCTTTTCTGTATCTATGTTAGTATGCACACCTCACACTTACGCTCAAGTCGCCCTCTAGTGGTGAACATCACCATTACAATTCCAAATGCCAGCACGCAGTCTCACCTGTCCAGTCTCCCTGATCATGATGTTGTCGTTGTGACGGTCGCCGATGCCCAAGACATAAGTAGCTACACAGTAGCCAGCACAGGACAGCGTGAACTCCTCTATTGCTCGTTCAAGTTTCTCCCTGAGGACAAAGCGGTCACAAACATGAGTCGAACGACAAAAACACACACACCGTCCGTTACATTTGCATGTCTGACACCTTCATTATCTTATCTGAGCAAGGACAGACGCACCTACAGACACAGTGACCATGTCCTCTTAGCTTTACATGTATGCAATATGAATATGCTCCTGCACACGCACGCACACACACACAGACACACACACGTGCCCACACACACACACACACACAGTGAGTCAGCAGGCTGGATTTCATCACTGATGTATGAAATATTCACAGATGACTTCCGGGGCTGATAAATGATTGACCCTCACTTCCGGTCCTGATCAGGACACGCACAGGGTCCACTTTGTTAAGGTTTTACTAAATCTCCTCTCTGCTCTAGATATTCCAACATCCCAAGCTGATTCCCTGGTCGCTCTGTAGCCCAGTCTTGCCAGCGTGACGTAGAGAGGCTTATTCATTATATCTAATGGTCCCTGTTCTCTGAGCCCTTACAATGCACAAGACCTTCAGACTGTCTGGCACCGAATAACAGCCCACGCATATTTTTATCTCGTTAAAGCTGCTGCTGAGGCCTGTCAGGGATCTAATGCCTCACAGGGGACACGTTTGGAGTCACCCAAAGCCAATAACAATTACAGGAGACTGATTCTCCAATGTATTTTTCATCCAAACGTGCAATTGCAGCTGCAATATGTTATTTATACTGTAGGATCAATTAAGAAAAACGTGACAATTAATGTCCTGCATCCTTGTTTCTTACCCCCCTTTCGGACATTTTGGGGAGGACCGGTCCATTTGCGGAAGAAAGTCCCCTGCAAATGAGCAAAGGCCATCCCGACCTTATACAAAATTGATGCATTTGTGAGCCGTGTGTTATGACTAGGGCTGGGTATTGTTATGAACCTCACGATTCGATTCAATTTCGATTCTTTGGGTAACAATTTGATTCGATTTCGATTCGATTCGATATTGTTTTAAACACTTCGATATCGATTCAGTAATGAGTCGAAATGCACAAATAATTGATAATGTTGATAATTTCATTTCAAAATTTTTTTTTTCATGCCCATATGAACAGCCAAGGTATATCATAGCATTTTTTTAGCACTAAAACATCTGTCAATAGCATGAATTAGCGCAATAATGTGTGCTGAATATGGAATACAAAAGTCAAAAATATGACAGTACTGTATTAGAACTAAAGTGCATGTAATTCTTAATCATATTTCTTTTTTCTTGGCAATTGTGTTGTAACTCACAACATTTTTGAGCAATAAAACATTTGAATATGAAGCATTAACACAATAATGCTACCTATTAGGACTGGGTATTGAAAGGAACCTCTCGATTCGATTTTGATTCTGAGGGTTAAGTATATCGTTTTACTCTTGTCGCTTTGTTCCCTGTTTAAGTGGGAACTGGAAGTAATTCCAGACATCTGAACTCTTTCCACCGCTTGCCATTTTGTGGTTGCGGACGCCTGCAGCTTCCGTACATAAAACGCGATTCACAAGTTTTTTTTTCGCCAGAGAGTGAATCGATTCGGCGGTAGTGCGGAATCGATACCGAATCGAAGGGGAGATGATTGCGATGCATCGATTTTTCGATATTTTTACCCACCCCTAGTTATGATTATGTTTAGTGTATGTGCAGTAGGGCTAATGAAGTAGGTCCCCCTGACATCGATCTGGTAATGCAAAGACGTCTGGAGGGTCCAGGTCTGAGGGTTTGACCAAAACTGGGCTCACACTCACTCTGGGTTCTTGGATTTGAGCCAGTTGAGCAGAGCGTCCTTGTTGAAGGCGGCGGTGGCGGCGCTGTTGCTGCTGTTGCGCTGGATGTTGGCGATAGTATCCGAGTTCTTCACCACCTCGATGAGCCCCATCTTGTTGCCCGTGGACAAGCAGCCGTAGGGGATCATCCTGTGAGGGTGCAGAGAAATGTGGTCACAGCCATCTGTGAATGCACAACCTCCTCCCTCCATCTAACGGCAGCTCATACCTGAGGTCTAGACCTTCTTTTTTCCACAAGTTCTCCATCAGCTGGATCATCTGAAGGGTCAGCATGTCTTGCCGAAGATCTGGCGGGCACAGATGAAAGTTGAGCGGAGCTGAGCTTCTTTCATCTAAACTTTGTGGACTTCTTTCACATGTATTGCTCAGCATCTCTCACCGTCTCCGTTTTTAAAGATGATGCCCACCATGTCTCCCTGGAGCATTGGGCTCTTGTATATCAACCACAGTGGCTTCATCTTAGAGTCCATAAACCTGCATTTATCTGCACTGCAACACCAAAATACGAATCCGGATTAATATCACCACAGGCTGAGAGCAGAATTCAAAAGCAGGCATGACGAATGCTGAGATTATCGACAAATTTGTGAAAAAATGAGAGGGTGATGAAAGAGGAACAAGACTACCTTTGAGATCTCCTTGAATTTGTGATATATGCACGAATATTGACACCAAAATAAAGGCGCAGTGCAATCGTGCCTGTGTGTGTGTGTGTGTGTGTGTGTGTGTCCGGCACACACCAGATCTCGTAGAGGATGATGCTTGGGTTGAGTGGCGACAGCAGGACTGACAGGGCCTCCATGTAGGACTCCTGCTTGATGCAGAGCTTCAGGTCCTCCACCGTCATCTTCTGGGAGCCTGACTTGACAAAGTCGCTGAGCGCCCTCATCTTGGCCAGAGCCTCGTTCTGTGCGAAGGAGAAGATCAGCTTGAGGTTGAGGCAGTTCTTGGCGGCATTTTTGGGAAGGGTTAGCGACCGATTTACCTGTTTGGTGAGGACCTTGATATGGTGGATGTTTCCCCGGCAGTAGGCCTCCAGAATCAGGCTGAAGCGCAGGCTGACCGACGCCACGTGTGTCTCTGACCTTTAGGAAACAAAAAGAGTTCTCCCCTGAGCTGGGTTAGGGTTAGGGTTAGGATTGTTTCCCTCAGCTGGCCCTGACTGGACCGTGCCTCACCTGAGGTGCCAGAAGAGGAAGTGTCCTATCCTCCTGTTGGATAAAGCTCTCTCCAGGAGGAAGGTGGTGAGGTCGCACTCCAGGTAGGACTCGTACTTCAGCACCTGGACCAGCTGGATTAAGTACTGCAGCAGCTCATCATCGCTGCGCACAATCAAAGGTTTGATGATTGCACTGAGCTGAGGCTCCTCGCCAGCGTGGGGGGAATGTGAGCGGAGGCGTACCTGAGCTTCCGGAGGCACCTGATGGTGAAGGAGCGGACCGCTGGCTCGGGAAAGCAGTAATCCAAGAGCTCCAGGGCCTGGATGGCAGGAAGCTCCGACCAATTCCTCAGTAAACTCACCATCTGAGAATAAGGATGTGGTGCAGACATTTGAAACTCTCTGACGCAGTGAGAGGTGTGAAGGCGTGAAGGTTTGTTTTTAACATTCTGCTTTCTGGTACATGAGACTAGAAGAACACATAGAAACTAGGGATGTCCGATATTGGCTTTTTTGACGATATCCGATATGCCAATATTGTCCAACTCTTAATTTACCGATACAGATAACAGCCGATACCGATATGTGCGCCAGTAAACGCTTCAGGAGCAAATAGGCACTATTTCAGTGTAACGCAAGCATTATTATATTTCTATCGTTTTTTATTTTATCAGTTTTAAAGCAAAAAAATCCGATACCGATATTACATTTTTATACCAATATCGGGCCGATCATATCGGTGGGCCGACATTATCGGACATCTCCAATAGAAAAAAACGCTTGACACATCGAATGTGAAGATCTGTGAATGTTCTTGGAAATGTTTGGACAGCATTTAAGGACAAATAAAGCAAATTAAAAGATAAGGCGAGGACCTTTGAGAACTTTGACTCTTACCTGCACTACATCCTCTCGCTTGTTCCACTTGGTGATCAGGAGAAGTTTGGAGAGATTCTCGGGGTAGAGGGCTTGAATTTCACCTCTCAGCTTCCACAGGAGCTCCTTCTCGTCCTCAAAGAACTCTATGTTCTTGCTGTCCATGATCTCTTTCAGTTTAGTGAACTAGGGAGAGAGACACGGGCTTAGACAAGCAGACAAGCCTGGAGCTCTAAAATGTGGAGCAAGAGAACAAAGATGGCGTCCCACCTCCTCTTTTGTGGGGAAGGACACATCCCCATTCTTGTCTTGATCACTTATCTGCAAAACAGAGCAAGAGCAACACTCTCTTCAATCTTACACTCTTAGATATGAAAATCTGTTATGGGTTAGTGTTGTTGCGAACCTTTTCCAGCGGAGGGTAATAGAGGGGGTGGGGCCTGATGTTGGCGAAGCGAATGAGAAGCCCTGCTGCACTGTCCACGTTTGGGTTCTTCTCCACAGTTCCCATTGGATTCAATAGGTCGCTTTTGTCATCTATGTTTCAGTAAGACATTTGTAGTAGTATTAGTTCTAAAAAGTGATCTGTGCAGTTGTGTTATTTTGGAAGATTGTATCAAACAGGTCCTGTTGGCCTTTTGTACTTCTCAGTAGCCCTCAATCTCCAGAAAATTGGTGATCCCTGCTCCAGAGGGAATTAAAAATCAAATTTACACGAGCAAAAAACAGGTCTTGCTAAAATGCTCAATGTGTGGAAACCCTGTGAGGACACGACAGGATCGTAAGCCGCTGTGACCACTCAGTTCCCGTGTTGTGCCAGGCCGCCAGAGTCGCACACAATAAAGGAGATGTAATTAAAAAAAGGAGGAAATGAAGTGCCGCTTACCGGGAACTGACGGCCACATAGACAGGAGGAACTCCCCAGTCTTCAGCTGGTCCTTGTAGTCAAACACCATGGTGTTGACCCAGGCGATGGGACAGTCCTACCAGGGGACACACAACCGCCAATAGTCAAAATGGAGCAATTGATCTGGATCTGAAACAACATAAACTAAGACCTCTGTGTTGTATTGGAGCATTCAGCCTGAATTTTGTGAATTTGAATTTGTGTCCCTCTTTTTGGTTCCAGTGACACAAAAAACAAGCGTTAAAAGCAACATTTGAAGGAAAAACGTCTCAAGAAGCATCCATGTGCACGATGCTGAAACCTCTCAAGATAAAGACAAATGTGAACTATCGCAAAAAATAAGATAGCTTGACTCACAACATTCATGAATATGCATGTACATGTATAGACAAAAAATAAAACCTTCACATCTGCTATGAAGTCATTCACAAAAGCAGTTGAAATCGGAAGACGGCTGCATCTCATGAGGGGAAGGGATGAATTTGAAATGAGCAAAAGGAGGCTATCTCTCTACACCTGTTACTGAAACTGAAGAATCATGAATCAAACATAAGAATGAGAAGCGCAGACCCGAATACTTCTCAGTTTTATTTCCCTGTTTTGGCGGCTCTCATAATCCCTCTGTAGCTCCGGTTGGGGAGCGTCATTGCAACAACAGGCAGTAAATCAGCAATAAAACTGAGCCGCTCACAAAAAATGACCTCACAAAACAAACACACAGGAGAGGGCGGGAGCAGCAAACGGCCAGAATAGCTGCGCTTCCGCATGCGCTCCTGCCGTCTGGCGAGGACTTCTGCTGTCAAGAGAGAAGTGGGCCAGAAAGCAGAAGCAAAGTCCCACACCTGGGACACGGTCTACGCTCAAACGGCGCCCACAGCTGCTGCACGTCAAAACAAGAGCCAAGCCACAAGCAGGCGGGGTTTCGCTGCTCGCTGGGCCTTTGAGGCGTCACGACCGTTTGAGGAGCAGGGGGCAGCGGGGAGCTCGGAGACGTGGGGTGCCGGAGCAGCGACCTTTCAGGTGACCTTTCTGCCTCCTGCCCCCAGATGACCTTTCTGCAGAGCCATGCCTCCTTTCTTTACGTGGCAAACTGATGGGTCCCACCTTTCACACACACATATTTTCTATCTGAAAGCTCAGTGCGACGTAGGTAGGACCGACAAAATATCTGAGGTCATTTCGGTCAACCTGCTCAGAGGTTTTCTTCTCTGCGGCAGTCCAGCTGAGCGGATTTTGACTGAAATGAGCAGCTGGCTTGTTGTCGCCTCTCGCATCCTCACACGTCGCTAACGGAGACCACGCTAATGATGAAAACAGCATCCAGGCTGTCGGTGGGAGAGATTGTAATGAGAGAGAGGGCAGCTGGCGATGGGCTGAGGCCTGGAGTAACAGAGCTGTAACCAGACATGGCAGCCGTGAAAATGAATTGAGAATTCCTTGAAGCGGCGTATCAATTCCTTCCTTCCTTTGGAGCGATGCTCAGATAAGCACACGCGGGCGGATGAGACGTTAACCGCAGCCTCAGCGGTGAACACACTTGCACAACCCCACACAGCGGCAAAACACACCCACATGCACACACACGCTGGCCCCACACGCTACACACACAGCGGAGGAAGCAGATCAGTTTGCGCTTGCTAACAAATTGACAGCCAGCAGCCCAAACAGCTGCTTCACACTCACTCACACACACACACATGCGCGCACGCTCACACGCACGGCGGGCTCACCGCCTTCTTGTTCTTCTTCTTGGTGCCGCGGGGCTTCTTGGTTTTCTCAATGACGGCGTAGAGGGCGAAGCACAGGCGGCTCATGCGGGGCAGGTCGGCCACGTTGACGTCAAACTCCAGCTTGGTGTCCCACAGGGGCTCCGAGCAAACCGTCACCTCCGAGCTGGTCACCACCTTACACAGCAGCTCGCTGCCGTGGTACAAGCCCGCCTGCACCACCAGCTGGGAACACACGCACGCACGCACACACACACACACACACACACACACAGAAACAGATCAGTGACAAATGTATTATTTATTTGTTTATGAAGATCAATTTCTCATAATTGCAAAGATCTCTGCTTTCTATTTAAGATGACTTTCAAATACACACACTCACACTCACACACACACACACACACACACACACACATAGGGTGCACACACACACTCTCTCTCTCACACACATTCACACACACAAACACACACATACACACACTGACACACACATACACAAATAAATAAATAAAACAAAATAAAATAAATTAGAATACAATAAAACAGAATAAAATGAAATTAAA
>OMPJ01028270.1:0-10526 GCA_900312935.1 Carapus acus
TCACTCTTACACATTGACAAGGCTCAATGGGAACAAACAGCCAGACTTGCAGCAGCAAGGATATTTCTCATCAGGGCAGGCCACACGGGGATCTAAGAGCTATCGTCTGGAGGTCAGCCTCAATATCGCCGACTCAACTGCCTGCTGGAGAGAGAAGGACAGCAGCTCTAAAAGCCCTACAAGCTGAGGGGCTCCCCACCTCCTCAACCTTAATATCTCTTAATCAGCTGCCTGCTGAAGAAGGAGGGAAGGACGGCAGCTTTACAAAGCGGGGAACCTCACCACCTCCGAGAATTTCGCACCCCCTGCAATGCCTCCATACGTCGACTTTTGGACTCCTCAAAGATCAACTGCCGTCTGCAACAAAAGATGGCTGTTGTCACCAGCACAACTTATCATGCATGATCATGTTGTTTGGCTCTGAGAGCCACATTGAACTATTCAACCACGTGCAACATTCAACATTGCGCTAACTTTCCTAACATTACTTGGGTGGGCGTTTCTATGTCTGCTCTGCCAGAGGACACTGTCAGACGCACATTCTCAGCGCACAAGAAAATCTATCCAGCGCATAAACAACATCAACATAAGGTAATTGTTGTATGACGAATTTATTGATTGGTCGGACATCGGTATGATTGATAAAATTGTATTTATAGTATTGTTTTGTTTTGTCATAATATTTACTATATTCTGATCTCACAACAATTGACCACTCAACAGTATTAATTCATATCTAATATTAGACCTAATCTAATCTAATAAATTCGCCCAATAATATAGTTTTTTTGTTTCTCACTCAGTGAGTGACAGGTGTCCAGCCAATGATACGATACGGTTCACTTACGGTACGAAGCCAATCATGGCATTGACGGTGCTTGCGTCTGGGACCTGCCTATATGCGCCGTGCAGGTTAGCTGGCAGGTTAATAGATGCTAATACAAACCCCTCATCATGGCGAAACAAACAGGCAGCGACACATCCACTCACCAAGCCACAGTAAAAAAGAAATGCAATTCTTTTAAGATGGAATGGCTGTCGGAGTATGTGCAAATTGAAGAAAAAGCGGTGAAATTGGGTGAGATTTTTTCTTTTTCAAGTGAGAAAGGTCTACTCTGCAAAACATGCAGCGATGCCAAAGTAGCAAGTGAGTTTTCAGAGGGAAAAATGTGGACTGAATGGAAGCTGGACTATCTCAGGCGTCACGTTCAGCATAAAAGTCATTTAAAAGCTGTCGAAACTGTACGAAGACTCAAGATGGGACAGGGGATTGGTACATTATTGCGGGAGAGCGCAAAAGACAGAGAGAAAAGGAACGAGCTGTCACACAAAACAAAATCGGACCCTGAACAAGTTAAAGTTCTCATTGACAATATTTCACTTGCCATCAAAATGAATGCATCAATGCTGTCAGTTCAACAAATCCACAATCACATGGCAAAGTATGTGAGTATACCAAGCTGGCAAAGCAAAAACTATGCCTTTGAATTTGTGAACTCAATCAATGAGATAGTGCAGAATGAGACTATGTGCAGTATTAAAAATGCACCTTGGCATACCCTGATAGTAGCTGAGAGCACAGACATATCAGTACACAAAATGCTAGTCATATATATGAAATACAGGGAGGAAAATGATGTTAACTACAAAACTGTGTTTGCTGGCATCATCCAGCTGACAGCATGCACTGCTCAGGATAATGTGCGAGGAATAACTCAGTTTTACTCTAAACATGGACTGGACATGCAGAAAATGGTGATGCTGACCTCCGATGGTGCCTCAGTAATGCTAGGAAAACACAACAGAGTTGCAGCTTTGTTAAAGCGCCAAATACCACACCTAACTGAACAACACTGTGTGGCCCACAGAGAGGTATTTATGATGCCTGGAAAAATGTGCCTTCGATGCGAGATGTTGAAACTCTTCTTAGAACTGTCTATTCCACTTTCTCTCGGTCCGCTGTGAAGAGGGGCAAAATGGAGGACCTGGCAAAGATTCTTGATGAAGATGCACTGTCATTCAGGCCTCTGAACGAAGTGCGATGGCTGTCGCGGCACCAAGCTGTCAATGCTGTTCTGAGGAACTACACTGTGCTTACAGAATTCTGTAAAAGAGAATTCACCGATAACAGAGATCCAGTGGCAAAGCACTGCTACAAAAAGCTGAGTGATTCAAAATTCAAGGTTACTATCACTGCTCTGGGAGATGTTTTGGGTGAGCTAGCACAACTCTGCCTCACTTTACAAAGACGCAACCTGACTGTGATGGAAGGACACTGCTTTGCTAGAGCAAAAATTGAGAAGTTGCGTTCCCAATACTTGAAGGAGAAGGATGTACAGTGGAGCGACCGTGTCAAAGAGGCAATGGGGACCTCATCAGCTGATGGCAGAAATACTGGTGAGATTACTCTTTATATTAGTAAGCTGTGTGATCACATGGATGCTCGTTTTCCAGAGGATGAATTAAAGGAGTGGTCTGCATTTGACATTGAAACATTGAGCTCAGACATCAGTTTTGACTATGGATCAGCAGACATTGTTACACTGGCAAAGAAGTATGAGGCCATTCTCCACCACCCACCACCGTCTGTGGAGACCATTAACAGTCAGTATGCTGAATTCAAGTACATAATGAAGCAAAAACTTAAACAGAGGTCAATCAGCACATTCTCAGATATGGTTGCTGCAACACTTAGATGTGAGGAGCTAAAGGAGATCTCACAGCTTGTGGATATTTGTGCTACATTTCAAGCTTCCAGTGCCGACTGTGAAAGAGGATTTAGTTTAATGAATCATATCAAAACAAAATCCAGAGATCGTCTTGAAGTGACACATTTGGACCAGCTGATGCGCATAAAGTCAAAGCAAGAAGCAGACGAAGCCATCAACCTGGACAAAGTGTACAACCATTGGAGAAGTGAGAAGGACAGACGCGAAAAATAAGGTAAAATTTAAGTCAGATTTGTGCATATTCTAGTGACGGTTATTAAGATTTTGTCTTTATGGATATTAATCATTAAATGTTACTAGTAGATCATTTATGGGTAGTAGAAATGCCAAGAAAAACTGTGTAATTAGATATTTTACAGACAAAGTGTTACAGGGATTTGCACTGTATCACAAGCTACAGCACAAGTCATTGTGCAAAATGTGAACGTTTTAATGTTATGTCTGAAAGGTGTATGTGTCTCATATCTTCCAGAACAGGACCCTCAGCCAGGCCAAAGCAGGACTCTCACATACTGTATAACATCTACACATCCCATTTTTCAGATTTTTGTCTTTTTTTTAAGTGGACCAAATTACTTATTTAAAAATGAAGCGTGCATATCTAATGTTGCTCACAGTAGTCCTCAGTTTGCTCAGGGAGCTTGTGTGTATACCCAGATACATGAAAAATTAGAGGGAACATTGCACATAAGCAATGTTCCCTCTAAACTGCGCGCTTGCGCAATCGCGCACTGCTCCTACTTTCTCAGCGCACGGCTTAGCGCATCACTAACAGTGCGGCGGAGGTAAGAGAGGTGAGGTGGAGTAAATACTGCGCAGAGAGTTTGTGAGTTTGCTCAGACACGTGAAATATTAGCGGGAACATTGCACATAAGATACATGCATAGATTACATACAATGCTCCACTCCACCACAGATAATCGCACTGTTAGCAATACTTTTGTTTTCAGGGCCCAAACGCCTCTGAGTCATGTTACATGATGCTTTTCATCATATGCAAGGGTTCAATAATGATTCAACAGCTAAAGTGCAAATGCAAAACATGGACAATTATTTCACAATACAATCAGTGATTGATGGTTTTCACGTCTCCTCTCTCTTTTACAAGTTAGCTTGCTGTTGGACCTCCAGGTCTTCATCTTGTGGCTCACTCGCTCCTGGGCCACCGTCTCAAACATTGGGCTTTTCTGCATCTCAGTACAATATCAGTGCATCATCAGTCTCAGTCAGTAACATGAATGTGTTCAAGATGATAATCAGAATATTTCCCCACTTTCTCTGCTGTTTGCTTACAAGGTCCTTCAAAGAGAGATCTTCACACATCTAAAAAAAAATCTCTTTGGCTTGCAAATAGCATAGCACGTCTCTTGACGTCAATAAAACTTCCGAAGGCTGCAGTCTGGTGTCTTCGATAAACCTCCAACAACTCCAATCAAGTCAGAAGAACTGAAATACTCCACTTAACAAGCAGTGATAGAAAACAGGGGCGCAAACTCTTATTGGAAAGTGTATGTGTCCAATAAAACGACCGCCCATAACCGCCAGCAGAGTTATAGAGCATCACATGATGGGCCAAACGTAGGATACAGGACAACATACTGAATGTGAACAGTTAATCAATATAGAAAATAGCTGCTTTTCATGTTAAGTGAACCATCAAACTGAAACAAGATTAAGTGACTAAGAAAAACCTCAGCGACCTGGACGAAAAGCAGATCTGTGGCCACGACCAGGCCTCTATGTTAAAGATGCTCTTCACAGTTCTGGCCTCTATGGTCATGCCAGAAGATCTGCTCGCTCTTAAAGCACTGATGTGTTTTCGTGAGAAAGACCCACAGCCCATGACCATCACTGATTTAGTCCATTTCAGTGACAGGGGGAACTTCTTGAAGAGATTTTTGGAGATGGGAGCAGCATGAAATCCTTGATGGAGAAGGACAGGGCAGCTGTTCCTGAGCTCAGTGACCCCAAATGGCTCCTGGACTTTGCTACTCTTCTCAACACTCTGCATGAACTGGAAATACTGAACAAGAAGTTCCAAGGCCAGGGCAGCTTGGCAGTGCTGCTCATGACAATGTAAAAGCATACCCCACAAAACTGGCATTATACAAAGCTGAGCTCTCTCAAAAAAAATACTTTTTTGAACCTCCAGGTGGATTTTAATCTTGATCTACTGCTTTCTTTACATGGGGCAACCAGTGTAGAGCAGCAAAGCAACAATTTTGTTGCGCAGGGAAACTTGTTTTACTGTACACTTGACAAAGCTTTGAATGTCCATTCACAGATTAACAGACTTTGAGATGCACAAAGCCAATTTTCACATTTTTGCAGAAACATTCTCTGATGTGTAAGGTGTCCCTCCTGAGCTTCACTGATCTACAATGTAACTCTGAACTCAAAGGCAAGTTCAGGGAGGCAAGTGGAAAAGCAGACAAGCTCAGGCAGTTTTTCAAAGGATTGACCCTCACCGTCCCTGAGCTTCCTCAAATGTTCAAGACCACCATGTGTCATTTTGAGAGCACATTTGAGTGAATTGTTTTGAGTACAGCTTTGAAATTTCAAATACATCATCATCACTGAAGTTAAAGAAGTGTTAATTACATTTCAAAAGAGCAAATCTTTTGTAACGGCTTTTTTTTGTGGCGTACATGACACCACCTAACTTTACCCACAATCTGCCTCCTGCTGCCCAAAGATAATTTGACTTTGAGACTGCTGGTGTAGATGCTGATTACATAACGTGCCAACACGCTTTTCAAAATCTCATCTACCCATCATGACCTACAACATGTAGAAAAAGCAGCTACAGAGTTAATGTAGCAGGCCAGTGGCAAGACTCCTCTGCCGCCCTCCAGGACATAAAGCACAATTACCTCCACTCATTTCGATGGGATTCATCCGTCCAACTTGATCTTGCAAGAATGAGAACTCGTGACCACCTAATTCAGAGTGGAAAATGATTCCAAGTCTTAACCTTATTTAGTTTTTAGTCCCAACACTGTCACTCATAGTGCAACGTCCACTTACGTGGGTATTTCGCACCAAGTCCACTGTTCCTGTAGATGGACGATCGGCTACAACTCCATCAATGAAGGCGCCGCAGACTTGAAGCTGATAACATGTGAAAGCGCAGGGCCTCATTACTGAGGGAAAACAGTTTTGTGTCTCCATTTCCTTCCTGTCAAAACTTTTTCCCCATTTGAGCTCACCGTTCTGATATCCATAACTTTTCTCAGCCCGATGCGTGAAGGTTCAGGCTGGCTGTGGGACAGAAGAAGACACACCGGCCCTCCTCACAACTGAAACAACACTTTGTTAGTACATGCAGAAAAAATACAGAGACACTCTCCATACAGTTCTCACCTTTATTTCTATTTTTATGATTCTAATGTCATTATTATACATATGTGTTAATCACAAGCAACTCCTATATTCCTTAAATACAAGGGGACATCACAGGTTAGGAATATGGAACAACCTCCATCTGTATGTTTGCTGTCTTCTTTCCTTTGATATTTGAATTAAACTAACACTTTTCCATGGTTCAACTTTGGTAGGTGCCTTTTTGAAACACTGACGTCATGTATGTCCACCAATCTTTTGGCAAAACCACAGCAAAACTAACTGGACATCAAAGAGTGAGCACGGCCGCACAGTCCGAACAATAAGTTTGCACACCGACGCACAACAGGTCCACAACACACGGCAAAGCTAAAGTAGGTCACACGACAACTGGTTCACTCCATCCGATGAAAATAACGCTCAGAAAAAATATTTTCTAGATGTCTGCAGATCAAAAATCGGATTTCCCCAAAGAAAATCCAAAGGGGGGTGACTGCACTATGACTTCATGCTTGTTAAGTCTCAGGAACACAGTGGCAAAATCTTTTTTGCCTTACTTTGAGAAGACTGCAGATTTCAGATATATTTGTCCTACTGTCCAGCTGAGCGTGAGAGGAGCTTGGGACATGTCAGAGGGCGTCCCCACGTGGGGACAGCAGAGGGACAGATTGTTAGTCAATACGCTGGGTGAAATTCTCAGGGAAAAGTCCTCGCTGGGCGCCCTCGCCCAGGGTCAACCACTCGCTCTCCTTCATCCCCGTGAGCCAGCCCGCCTCCTGCAACACACACGCTTCATTCATGAAGTGGAAGCTCCACGTGTGCGAGAGTCACAAGCCGCAGAAAATGACTGAGGGGGAAACTTAGTGCACGTTTCAAATACAAAAGAAAAATGTGCGTGCAGATGTCTCTTTTCCTATAACAAATGGATGAGCAACCGCAAATACAGCTGCTGCACATGGATGGGGACAGAAAAGTCATTTCATGCGTCAGTCCCAGCTGATGTTACATCCTCACCTGATCCTCCACAGACGCTGTGGGAATAACCAGAACCACGTCACCCCGTTTCAGCTCCAACTCATCCGAATTTGCGGCCTCAAAGTCGTGCATAGTCTCCACCTGTGGAGAGACGCCGGCCAAGTCCATCAACGCTTCCTCAGTTCGTCATCGGTCCGACCAAACGCTTCAAAACACAAGCCAGCCATTTCTTAACTTGAACTTTGGCAACTAACGCGACAAGCTACGCAAAAAAGGAGAACAGAAACTTGCCCTTGTTCTAAGGAGGAGATGGCTCAGCCCTCAAAGCATTAAACTGAGCTCACATCCATTTTGTGGAGTAAGATCAGGGATTAGTAGTTTTGCATTCAAAAAGGTTGGGAGATAACTCCCACCACAGCTCGTCATTTTCATTGACTCGTCATACAATCAAATGATTCAAATATGAACAACTAAATGAATCTGTGAAATTCAAATGGCATTGCTCCAAAATAAGAAATGTGGAAAAAGAGGTGGAGTATAAAATGTGGAACTGCCTTCACGATGCCTCAGCAGCCGCTTCCTGCGAGCAACCAGAAGATTCTGCAAAGAGTGAGTGCCGAAGGGACAGAATGTGACAGACCTTAAACAGGAAGTCCTCGGGCAGGCCAGCAGAGGGCGTCGTTTGTTTCAGCTCCTGGCTCTCTGCCAACACGCTGCTGTCGCTGATGGTCATGGGCGAGATCACGTCCGTGGCATCGCGGTCGTCGTCGCCTTCGTTGCTGGACGCCGGCTCGATCACCACAGACGGGATGGGCATCTTCTCCTGGGAGCAGAGTTGAGAATGGCTCCAGACCTCTTCAAGTAAGTGTGTGTGAGTGTGTGTGTGTGAGAGTGTGTGTGTGTGTGTGTGTGTGTGTGTGTGTGCACGTGCATGCATGTGTGCATGCGAATCTGCATGTCTTGGATGTTTGGGGCGATTGAAACATTTAGTATTTAGTTCCAACACAAAGGGAACATTTGTGCCATCCAGAGCAAATGTTTACACACATATTTCCCTTGGAGTGTGACTGTAATAAAGCTTTAAGACAGACATACGTCGGACATGTTCACGGCCGTCTCATCTGTTGGACTCTCCGTCTTTTCCTCAGATTCCTGTACACAGAGCAAAGCGGTTCAACCAGGCAGAAATGCGGCACAGAATTTGTCAGCAGGTGTCGTCGCAAGCTGAGACAAACACTACTGGCCGCACACCTGCAAGAGACCTGTGAGACGGGGGGAGCAGGGTAGATGGGTGGGTAGATGGATGGAGGGATGGATGGATGGAATGATGGATAGGAGGGCATTTCATACTCTGCTGGTTTGGCTGATGAGGTAAATCAGCAGTCACATAGGTCACACAGGCAGAGTCGTGAAGATTAGCAAACTATTGCAGATTTCAGAAATTTGGACCGGCTGATCTTCCTCTTAAACAAATTCATAATCATTGATATCTTCATCATTTCTGCCTGCAGCTCCTAATTATGGAATTAAATGTTTTGATGTCACAAAATCATCTCAAAACTGTGAGAAACATGGTAAAAACATAAGACCAGATTTGAAGACGGAATGGTTACAGTGGTGACGTGGTCAGAACACCACCAACAACCACAGCAAACATCTGTGAGAGTGTGTACGTTTGTGTGTGTGTGTGTGTCAGAACTACAACAACAAGCATCTGTGTGTGTGTGTGTATCGCTTGTGGTTATGGGCGGTGCCTGATGTGGTCGGTGATGTAGACGAGCACTGGGATGATGTAGAGCAGGGGTGTCAAACTAATCCAGTACAGGGCCGTGTGGGTGCAGGTCTTTGTTCCAACCGAGCAAAAACACACCTGAGTCTACTAATCAAGGGCCTTGGCAAAGATGATCGGTTGGCTAATTGACTCAGGCGTGCTTCTGCTTGGTTGGAACAAAGACCTGCACCCACACTGATGTAGAGCGTTTCTATCACCCACAATTGGTTTCTCCTCATCTGCACTCGCTGCTGCCGGCTGTTGCGCTTCAGCGAGGGTTGACGATGACTCCTCCTCTCCAGCTGGGGGCGCTGCAGGTTCACCCTCTGGCTCGATGGGTTGAAAGTCGGCGTTTGTTTCTGCAGCACTTTTACTCTTCAGAGGCAAAGACCAAATGCACAATATGTTGAAAAGTAGCAGATAAAACTACACAAAAGTCAAACTCAGACATATTTAAATGTCGGCAGAAGAAATTGTTACTGTACCATGTTGTCAAAATCTGCAAAAAATGATGACTCTGCTGCACCCTTCAGACAGAAAGTACAGAAAATGAGCAAGACGTCATCATTTAAACAGAGGAAGCATCAGTAAACAAACAAAACAATAAAATACTGTGTGTGTGTGTGCGTGCGTGCGTGCATAGGGGGCAAGGGGAGGAGTCTGAGGGTCCCAGCTGAGTCCTAAGGAAACAGCCGAGTCTGCAGGAGGACGACGACTTCTACTCGTCTACGCTACGGCTGCACGCTGAGCACACACAGGCGGTACCTTCTTCTTCTCCTTCTCCTTCTCCTCCTCCTCCACTTCTACGTCTTTGTACAACGTTCCAAATCTGCAGTTAGCTGCTTCATCTTCGGACATTTCAGGATTTTCCACTTCTCTGGGAATTCGTGGAGGGTTTCCATCATGGAGATCAGCGTCGCCCTCGGCGACCGACGAGAAGAGGCCGCCGCTGTCGGTCACCTCCTGCCAGGCCCCCCCACCACCCCCTGCTGAGAAGGCTGCCGAGGCGAAAGGGTCCCAGCCGCCATGTCCGTCTCCGCTGGGCTGCGAGAAAGGGTCCACCGAGAAATCCGCAACAGACGCGTCGGGATCGAATTCAAACTGTCCAATTGCACCAAATGGGTGTGGCTCACTCTCCCCTGACCCTGACCCCAGCTCTAGCCCTAACCCCAGCTCTAGCACTGGCCCCCCTCCCTCCAGTTGACCAGCACAGGGACTGAATGAGCTCTCCTCGCCTGCTGCGTGCGACGCCCTCTGCTGGTCTGGAACATCGGGAGCCGTGACCTTTGGCCAGTTTTCGTCTGCCGCCGACAGAAGTCCGTCCAATGCCTGGTGGTCACTTCCTGTGCCCCCATGCTGTGTTGGGCAGGCGGCTCCCCTCCCCGTGTCCTCCCCCTCCTCATCAGAGTGACCCCAGACGACACCCGGGGCTCCCTCCGCCCACTCCTCTGCCGTCTCGTACTCGGAGCCCGAGCCATCGGCAGACCGGGACCACCTGTCCGCTCGGCTCCCCGAGCCCTCGTCCATCCTTTGGCCGTGCTCGTCGGTGAAGACGAGTCCCGGGGTGGACCTCCTGTGCTCTGACTCCGACTCCTCCTGCTCCGTCCTCGTGTCCCGCCGCTCTGCCCGGTCGCTCGTCTCTACGGCACAGACGGGGTCAGAGTCGCTCACCTCGTCCCGGGCCGCCGCCCGATCCTCGCCCGGAGGAG
>OMPJ01028273.1:7903-20816 GCA_900312935.1 Carapus acus
CCCCCTTTCCTCCTCTCCTCTCTCTCTCTCACTCTCGACGCTCCAGCTTGTACACGCCGCCCGGCATGAGGCTTTCGCTCTCTCGAAAAAACCGCTGTCCCCCGGTCAAAATACGTCGAGAGCTGCGGCGTCCATTCGGAAGGACGGTGCGGTGCACGGTCGGTGCCGGCTGAAGTTCCTCAGCGGCCGCGGAGCGCGGACGTGTTGGGGGCGGACGTGCGTGCTCGCCTCTCCCCGCTGCCTGCCTGCCTGCCTGCCTGCCTGCGAGAGTGAGTGAGCGAGCGAGTGAGAGCAGCTCGGCGGGTGATGAGCGGAGAGAAGAGACGCAGCACAGCTCAGCGCAGCGCAGGCAGCAGCGGCAGCATCACCGCTCATCCCTCCCTCCGCTTCCCCAACCCGGAAGAAAAACCGCTGTCAGGCCCATCCTCGGCCCGGGGACTCTGTTTGAAATTGCCAAATCACTTAAGAGGAGAAGAAAGCCCGTTTCAAAATCGGAGTGAGGATCTTGGATCGAAATAAACATGCGTGAAATGATAGTTACTCAAAATGGAGATGCATGACATGATAGGCCACGTCATACCCATACCCCACAAAACTCCAAAGTTACTGAAACTGAAGTCATATTAAGTGTGGTGGTGCCTCAGTACAAATTAGTCATTATATCCTTTCAGTTTAGTGTATCTGAACCCAGGTAAGAACCACTTTTGAACTTCACAGGAGTGTTTGTTTATTCGCCTGATTTACAGTGTTTACCTCCCAGGCATGCAGCTGGTGTTTGTTTAACACAGACTTATAATTTCCTCTGAAAACTACTATATCACATTTCTCGGTTGGAGAAAGTAAACTAAATGATCATCAAAACAAAGAGGATAAAAGGCTTAGAAGAAGCTGACTTAAAATGCTGAGGCCCCGATTATAGAGGATCACGCTCAAATATGTACAGACGGCCCTCCTTCCGCTGTGCGGTTCACTGACCTTCACTCTTGATTAAACACTACCAACAAATTATCTTTTTCTGTAGCACAACAGTCAGCACATCATCGCTGTCATTGC
The DNA here is from genome assembly GCA_900312935.1 of Carapus acus. Lineage (NCBI taxonomy): Eukaryota > Metazoa > Chordata > Actinopteri > Ophidiiformes > Carapidae > Carapus > Carapus acus. The sequence continues at coordinate 8,957 of OMPJ01028273.1, forward strand.
AGCAGCCAAAGTGAAAACATCACCTGCGCACTTTATCTCACTTTTGTGTGGGTGCACCTATTTTCTGCATCTGTTTACCTAATTTGATCTCCCACTGTAAGTAATGGGTATTAATTAAAGCGTTTTCACAAATGAGCACCTTGGTAAGGTCATTACACAGATGAAAACTTAAACTTCCACAAAATCACTTGGTCTTGGAAAAACAAAAAAGCTGCTTTGAGAGGGTGATTTGGCTTTAATATGTCTGCAATCCTGCCTGCTATTTCGGGAGGACAGGAGAAAGGAAAGAAAGAAGAACACACTTTACAGCAAACTGGATTTACTCTGTTAGAAGCTTCAATAAATAAGATACAGACAGCACTGCCCACTATAACCAGTCCCATCAGGGGAGTGTTTAAATGTGTCGACTGTGGACATAAGACCCTTTTTTTGTCTGAATTTATTACCAGAACAAGAGTAGCACTTGGGAGTGCTCAGGCCATTACCTGTGCCAGGCAGAGGGAGCTGCCCGGCTCACCGCATCCCCTCCAGATGATAGGAGCTCATTGACTGCTCGTTCACTGAGCTGCTAAATTTGGTTCCTGATTGTCAACGCTATCCCAGGTGTGCGTTTGTGAATAATTCACTGTTGGCACTATTCGCTACTCCAGAAATGTTGTCACCGTATACTTTCCTAGAGTAACAAATGCAAATTGGCTAGAGTCAGCATGCTTGCCAACTCCTCTTTTTCATAATGAAGTCAGCGAGGCGTTATCTCACATTTTTATGACAGTTTTATGGCTTTACCTGCGAGGACTGTTAAGACTCTGCTTCAACGAACTGGGACAAGCACAGTAAAACAGCTGCACATTGAGATCTAGCTGAATTTCCCATCTTTGAATATTTGTGTCCTGAATAACTTGAACACATTAAGTCCAATCTTTAGATAGGACCAAAATGATATCTGTGAGCTATGTCCATCGCCAGTAATTGTCTTGCAGTAACGTCTTTTTTGGGGAATTTGAGTATTCCACGCACAAAAATAATTACAGTATTGCGTCGTTAATAATGTACAACATGTGGGGATTACATTTACACACACTGTACTTGCTGCTTCAATGACTAGACCACTTAACTAGCGGATGTCCTTGAGCAAGATGCGAGAGAAATCAATCATCCCATTTTAAGGGCTTTATCTTATCAGATATTATCAGTTTTAAGAGCATTTTCTCAGAGGACTCCTTTGATGATCGCAAACTTCAGAATCAATGTAACATTCTCAGTAACGTTCTCATGCTTCTGAAAATCCTGGAAATCCCAACTCAAACCTCATCTATCCTCAGGGTTCGTGCTTCTGTGAACGCTTACACAGACACAAGTTAAGCACCCATCCAAATTACATCTGTTCCAAAGTTACCGGCTCTTGTCACCAGCCTGCTGACACTGATCACTAAGTCGTGCTTCACGCAGTGGCTTACATCTGTGGCGCCAAAGCATCAAGTCACAAGAGTAAAACACTCACACAGCCCACACACATAATCTACTTACATTTTCCACCGCTATGTCTGTGCGTCTATATGTGTGACAGTGTGTATGTCCTTGTGTGAGTATGCGTGTTTTAACTGTAAAATCGACTTGAAATTGCTCTTTCTCACCCACACAGCTCCTTGTGGCGGTAGAAAATTTTCAGATCAAAGAAAAATATGAATCAGCTCCGCTTGTTTGACACTCGCCACAGTGCAACAGCTAGGTGTGTTTAGAATTTTAAGCCTGGTGACAGCTGCTGCTCTCACGCAGACTTTGATGTCGCTGGTTTCATCCTGTTGCTCCAGCCTGCCCGATCGCTGGTGTGTTCATATCGAAGGAGTGTGTGGGTCCGCTGCCCCACAGTTACAGCTCATAGTTTAACTTCACCCATAAAACATTCATATCTGTTTGCAATTGAGCTCCACTACAGTCTCTAAATATGCTTTATTCATGTGGCTGGCAGCAACAATGTGCCCGTGCTGAAATATGAATGAGACATTTGGAAAGACCTTTTTCTGAACCAGCAGCTCCCCGATGAATATTGCCCTCCAGTCACCCTGAGACATAGCTACGATATATATACTACAATTCTGCCCGTATCTCTCCGTCCCCAACTGTCTCTCTCTGACACACAGACACAGTCACTCGAAAAAGTAACATTTGCCACCAAGGTCTCCGCAGCAGATCAGATGGGAGCAAAGTACATCTTAATCACATGGAGATGTCTGGATTCTGACAAGCAGGCTCTTCCCTCTGCTGCCGGGTGCAGACTGATGGATGCGCTACTGGCACTTTGTTCAACTAAGATGTTGTGCAACACTTTGAATGACAAGAGAGTAGCTGTGTACCCCCTGAGGCGCGATGGAGCGCTCTGATCCAACTCAAGACTACCTGCGGCTGCCTCCTCCACCCTCAGAGCTCTGCTGACAGCTTTGTTTGTGGAAGTTCAACTGAAGCTTAAGCCACGTCAACCCCAAAGAGGAACTCCATATGGCCATTAGAGGAAGATCTTTTTCTGCCCAGTTGAGGTAGAAATGCAGATGCAACTGCAATGCTGCAATTCTGAATTTGTTACCTTTTAGTGATTTTCTAAGAATCACATTCAACATGAGTCCTGCAGTGGGAAATATCTTACAATGACAAACTATCTTGCCTCTTGAGTTTCCCTCTTCTTGCCGTGTCGTTTGCACCCTGAAACACACAGTTAATTCAGGTAATTCTTATTAGTATGAGTTAGTATGAGCCAGTTTTCACATGAGCTTCTTATCCTCTCTCATTTTTCATACTTATCTTGTTCCCTGACCTCTACTATTTCTGTTTCATTACATCCTCTTAAATAATAGAGTTAAAGGTAGATTTGCACTAACCACACTGCTAAAACTATGCACTGGTGTGCTTTTCTGGTGCAAGTTCAAAGCAGGTCAGATAATCAAGCCGAATAGATTTGCAGGCAGTCACCGCAACAACAGTACAACTGAGACTACACAAGCGAAAGCGAGATAGGAAACTGGCGATGCAATCTTTCATTTCTTCATTTCCTTTCACCGCTACTAGGCTTCAGTTTCTGTTAGAAGTCAATTGCAAATCTTTTTTCTCATTTGAAAGGAAATTTTGATCTCATTTGCATCACTCATGGACCCATAGGGATATAAACAGCAATGAAAGGAATGGAGTGAGCCCACAAATTAGGTATGATGAATGCGCATATTGCGTCAAATTATGCCACATGATGAACGTGTGCTGTCTCAATGACAGACACAGGGGATTTACCACACGCACCTGCGCACTCACACACACGCACGCACGCACGCACGTGCACATACGAACACACACAACAGAGTCAGCTTAAGCTGCAGTATGATGAATGACAGTCTTTACAAACATCAGGTTATGACAATATTTGTCTTCATGATTAATTTCACCGTGAGAGATTGCAGGCGACACCACACGAAGTGACATCCTCAAAAAGAAAGATGCAGCGCCATCTGTCGGAAAAAGGTGAACACTTTCTAACACGAGACGATTCAATAGATGCACTATATACTGTACCATTGCCTCTTGCCGCACACATGATTTTATCAATGATGTTCAGAAAAGAATCAATAACCATTTCGATTTGACTCATGACTCTTTCATTTATACGTACAAAGGCCCAGAGAGGTTGGATGATTTCCTTTTCTAGGGAGGCCCAGGCTCACAGGTGCCAGGCAGAGGCATTCATACTTGTGACTGACTAGATGCCTCAATTTTGGGGTATCTCTTTGTGAATGTTAACAAACACTGGTGCATCTTTATAGAAAAGAACGGGGCTCTGAGGCAGAAATGACTGTGGAAGATCTGTGTGGAGACCTCGTTAGGATATGCCTGCAGGACACTGGGGGCTCACTGGGAGACTGCAGAGTCCATGATGGAGATGTTAGGATGACCAGAACAAAAATTACTGGGAGGCATGACTTTCCTGATCAGAGCCTAAGTGTTGTGTTGTGCTGGTTCTACAGGGAGGGCAGAGGTAAGAGGAAGGACAAAGCTGATCACCTCTTGAGGGTGAGTTGAGTGGGAGAGGCAGGGAGGCTAGACCAGGGCAGAATAGGAATACATTTACAAGAGGGAGCTTAGCCAAAGAACCATGTCCGTATCCTCACCCACAGCTACAGCTTAGGATGGTGACTAAAAGGATATGCTTGCAAATACAAGCAGCTGTAATGAGGTTCCTCTGCAAGTGGTCAGGGCTTATCAGAGGCTCTGAGTATTAGAGGGGAGTCACATTGGGGCGATGGCTACATGGCATCTAAACGAGCCAGCTACGGAGAGAAGCAAAGCTCTGGCAGGTACATCCCTCCAGAGGTGCTCCAAGGAGGAGAGACAAAGGACATAGTGGGTGGATTAAATCTTCTTGTCTTAAAGTTGGAAAGGTTGGAAGGCAAGTCCGTGAACTGAGAATCATGTGCATGCTAGTTTGAAGTTCTGCTGCCACCACAGGTATACACTCATAACATTGCCATCGCTAATACTAGACATGCAATACCAATTAAAAAATCAGATGATAAACGTGATCAAAAAACAACAATTGTATCACTACTATGACTACCATTACGAGCAACAAAAGGACAAATGTAATGCATTTGTGCACTTTTTTTCGTCATTGCCATAAATATTCAGTTGGAGAACTAGAAGTAAACTCCGAGAATACGTCATTACAATACAGGAAGTGAAATGTATCAACTTCCGGGTCAAGCTGTGTTTACAACTCGGGCATGTTCGCTGGCTGCCGATATCTGTAGTCCCACGACTAGACTCTGGCTGCTTTCCAAGCCCGATGGCATCCCAGAACCCCTTTAACGGCAGATCTCAGGCAGCAGCCGCAGCCAGCGGTACTCTGCGGATGAAGAAGCGTCCCGGGAGCCCGGCGTCGTTCACAGTGCAACCTATCGTAGCGACCAGCAGCAAGAAAAAGAAGCCCACAGCCCCACCACTCGCACAGGTGAATAAATACATTTTATTGGTCAGCGGTATGTATTAGAGATTTTAAGTGCGGCCACACAGCCGTACATATCGTACAAATCCCCGATTGTCTCATCCTAGTTTTCTCCAGACCATAGGTAGGATTACCTCGCTGCCTTCCTCGCCATCTTCTTCTTTCGGCGACTCCCCTCAGGAACGCCGTAGCGAATCGCCTTTTTGCACCCACCACTATCCTTCCAATCTTCCACCTTAACACCCATTGCCCTCATGGTCTACTTCTTCTCCTCCTACCTGGCAGCTCCATCACCGGCATATCTCCTCTGTATTTGACCAAACCAAACCAACTCAATCGTTCCTCTCTGAAACTCTCCCCAAATCATTCCACAGTGGTTGTTCCTCTGATGGTCTCATTTCTAATCTTGTCTAACACGGTTACTCCTAGTGAAAAGCTCAGCATCTTCATCTCTGACAGAGCTGCTGTTTCTAAACCAAACATCACGGCAGTTCTCACTACCATCTTGTATACCTTCCCATTCAGTCTAGCTGCTCTCTCACAAAGCACTCTGGACACTCTCTTCCACCCATATCAACCTGCGTGCACCCCATCCCTCTTCACTCTTGCTCATGGTCCATTACTTTGGATGGTTCACCCTCTTTCCTACCCCTTACTTCTTTCAAAGAAGGGTTTCTTTCACTGTAATGTTAGTTACAGTGCAAGCATAGGAAAGACTAGAGCACAGCCCTGAGTCCATCCATCAAACTTCAGGAATCAGGAATCTTTTATTGTCTTTACAGCAATTGAATTGTGTAATGAAACCAGGGTGATAACAAACTTGGTGATAATATTTGTTCTGCTACAATTACAACTCTCTCTCCCCAAATCAGATTAAGACTGTTCCAGTTTTCTTTTTATTATATTAACACCTCAGCAAGTGAAAGCAGAGACACAAAGCTACGGTACAGTGCAACAGCAAAAATTCAAGTTCAGAACATTGTCCAAACACAATCCAGATGATGTATTCTAATTTCTGCGTTTCCCTCTAACATTACAACTACGATAATTTCTCTTTGTTTCTTTTGCATTGTGGCTTTTATCACTTGTTTTGCTTTTTTTGTAACCGTTATATTGCAGACCAGCATCTGCCACTGTCCCATTTGTTTGTGTTCATGATCATCCTGCTGGTAACGCCAGGCAGTTCTGTCAATTTAAGTCCGCATCTTCCTGTTCGAATGGAAATTGCCCCTCAGCGAAAATGACAGACTTCCATTTATGTGGATGTTGAACTGTTATTTGGCTTTTGTGGAGAGTTTAGAGCTCGCATTTTGTCTAGTCTTTACTACTACAATCATAGTTGTCACCCAATTCTGAAGTCAGCACAGCACTTATACAAGTACCAATCAGAAAAAATTGCATTTGCATACCACGTTTGTGGACTTTAACTTTGCAATAATTATCTGTCAAAACAATCGGATACTCAGTCGTGGACTCAGGTTGTTTTGTTTTTGCATTCAGATTGTAGTGTGTGTAGCCCTTGCTCATATTCCAAATACATTTATGGCAAAGGTATTAGTGGTTATTTCTCACATTCCATCAGGTCACTGTAAGCGAGATTGTAGCTGAGATGAAGCCATTGGGACCACTGGACAGCACTCCCACCAGCAGCACAGAGTGTACTGCCAAGCCGCCACCTTTCAAAGACCCCTCATTTATGGTGAGTTGAGCGTGTGTGTGTGTGTGTGTGTGCGTGTGTGTTTGTATTTATGTCCTCTGGGCACCCTCCGTTCCTGAAGCTGTGACTATGCTTGCAGTCTCTCCCTCATTATCTGCCCTCTCTCTACTCTTGATCTCTAAAGCATTCTGGGATTGGCGGTGCTGCTGCAGGCAAAAAGAACAGGACCTGGAAGAACCTCAAACAGATTCTGGCATTGGAACGGACTTTACCCTGGAAGCTCAACGACCCCAACTGTGAGTTTTGAGTTTTGTTCTTTAGTTACTTCAACTCATCTTGGTTGAATGTTTGCTCGAACTTGGGCCATGCACCACTTTTCCCTCCGAACTTAGAGATGTCATAAATAGTGAATCAGCTGATGCAATGCATATTTTAAAACAGCAAAAATTCACGTTCCAATATTGTAGAGCGCTGAAAAGGGAAAAAAATAACATTGCAATGTGACAGAGAATCTGTTCATCAATTCACAATGATGAACAATTAATTGACCTGTTACAGCAAGTCATGTCCCTATTCAAATAGGCATTGTTTTATTTGCAGATTATAATATTGATGCCCCTCCCTCCTTAAAGCCAGCGAAGAAATACTCTGACATCTCAGGACTTCCCGTGAGTAGCTAACTATATGTAACAATGTCTCGTGACACACACACGCACAGGCACACACACAGAGTATAATTTCTCTTTCCGTCCTCTCCTCAGGCGAATTACACAGACCCTCAGACAAAGCTGCGCTTCACCTCGTCAGAGGAGTTTTCATATATCCGCCTCCTCCCCACTGACGTCGTCACAGGCTACCTGGCCCTGCGGAAGGCTACTTGCATCGTCCCTTGAAAAAACCCAGGGAGGTGTTAATGCTCTGGTTTGTCCTCACTGTTGATGGATACACACAGCGCGGGGCTAAGCCCAGTGGTCGATCGTCAGTGATTGATCAGCAGGTTGCCTGTGCCAAAGTGTGACGGAGAAATTTCAACACCAAACTGTTATTTTGCCCTGGTCTGTATATGTTGACAATATATTGTTGGGTAATTACTGAGGCTCGCAAATTGCAAGCTGCATTTACAGTATGTGTTCCCACAATTTGTTGGTGACAGATACATCTTGATTCTTTTCTGCTGTTACTGCGAGCAGTGCAAGTGAAATTCAGCTTTGAAAGCTTGCAGATAAATAGGCTCTGTCATTTCCTGATTTTGCACTGATGCAGGCCAGAGATCTTTGAGTCTTGAAGTCATTTCTTGCCAGTCACTTCTGATTCACATTGGTCAAATGATGGACTTTCTTGAGTGCTGTATTGCCCTCCAGTGGTGGAATGCTCACTCTCCCTGGCACAGGAACAATGGCCGAAGCCCCAATTCAGAATTTAAAACCACTACATTATGGCCAAATAGTCAGGCAAAAAAGCAGAAAATAGTATTTTCAGGGCTTAGAACAGTCTCAGAAATGTTCCTTGATGACAAAAATCAGGTCATGACCTACAAAATGGTAAGCCTCAAGCTTAACAATACATTCAATTTTAGAAATGACTGATTTGTCATGTTAAAGTGAAGATCCGCTCCCTGATTCTTGTCACTCTTGTATCAGTTTCAGATAGGTGCTTTGTGTTCAGATTGGTGGATGGTGCCGGTGCCATTAATCACTCCTGGCAGGCATCCAGGATCATTTCCATGGTGCATTTTTCACTGTTACCCACTGATGATTAATGAGCCAGAGTGTCTGTCATGTGAACGATCTACATACATACTCAAGCGACAGAACCGAGCGTGGTCACAGAGGGTCAAGAAGCTTTTTTTGTGCGAGGCCTGGGGAGAGTTGAGCTCACGACCCTTGACCGAAACGTAACCACTGAGCGACGAGTCTGTCAGTCTGATGACAACAAATGTTAGCAATGCCCACATGGACCTGAGTCGCTTTTTAAATATTGAAAGTAGATTTGCTGTGTTTACACAGGTATTACCATGAGCACACACTTCTCAGTTTGATCCCTCCTAGTGGCTGCCAGGCACAATTAATAAACTGTATTAGCCCTGTTATCTTTAACTCAGGAGGATGTGATACATGGCTCATTTACAACACAATTCCACAATGGAGTCTCATTTCTGTGGACATTGCATATTCTAAATAAAGAATACAGCCTGGGCTTTCATTATTCTTCCATTACATCCAGCCTATTATTGTGGTATTGTTCTGTCTGTCTGACAACATTATCCAAGCAGCCAGTGAGGTTTGTTAAAAAGAAGACATGAGTCCAGTATAGTTGGGGGTGTGAGGGCGAGGTAGGGGGAGGGTGGAGCCTGAACTTCCCGCTCTGTAGTTTGGTGAAGCTGATGATGGCAGTAAAGTATATCTATGAGAGGCAGAGCAGCATTTCCATTCCTGCTGTGGCATCAAAACCTCAACATAGTGATTAATGAACAGTGCCAGGGCTTTCTGCTACCCAAGCACATGCCCAGCAGAGTGTGTCTTTGTGTGTGTGTGTGTGTGCGCGCGTGTGCATGCGTGTGTGCTCTCTCGCTTTTGTGCATCTCTGTGATGTCTGCGTACTTTAACTCTGCTCTGTTACGTAATGCTCTCCGAGAGCTGAGATGGTCGTGGTTACAAGGTTAATGGCAGTCAAGAGAAGGGTTACAGGATGACTGGCTACGCTTGAGAAGATGTAGCGCTTGCCCTCAAATTGAGAAAAGTAGACGTGAATGTTGTCGACGTGGTCCCGGAAATGTACGTTATAATTGATTGAAACCATACATGCCTTGCTGCAAAGCATCTCTAGATATTAGTGACCCATTTCTGAGCAGTTTTTCGCTGCAGTGTGGAACGCAGGAGCCAGTTGCACCTTATCGCCACATGGGGCCGCCAGAGGTTTTCTGATGAATGTTAACCACTTTTGCTGAGTGTTCACCCTGTCTCTGGTATGGCAGCGGAGGGGATTTTAGTCATTGAATGTGATGCAGAAGTGTGCAAACCGTCGAAATGGTGATAAATTGAGTTTAACTGTGATAGAGAAATACTCATAAATGGAACAGTGTATTGTGTAACAAACAGCGTGCCTCCACCGCGCTGCTGATGATTAGCAATCACCACATTTTAATGGAGCCCTGGATATGGATGAAGGCGTTTCAGGATGACAGCTCAATCACGTAATAAGCATCATTAAGACATTGATTGTAATGTGTATTAAGTGCTTTGTTTTTTTCTTTTTCGATGGAAGATTTTGCGGCAGCTGTGTCGAATAGATGTGCGTTTCCACCCAGCACACGGCAAGCTTGTTAACTGAAATCAACAAGCCGCTCCTCAGAAGATTCCATTTCCCGGTTTTAACTTCATTAAGCTTGCGTTCCCCCTCGCATATTTTCTTCCATATATCGGTTAAGGCAGAAATGACAGCGGCTTAACTGTGCCTCTAGATATGTGAGTTGTGGGTTACCTGCACTGTGCCTGTCCGCTCCCTCCTCTTCCCTTCCCCACACACACACACCTCTTCTGCATCATTGGACCATTCTGGCAACACACAGACGATCACGACATAATAGAAATTTAGTGAACACTGAGGCTTCACCTACAGGGAGATGCTGTCAGACTGCAGAGTGAATTAAATGGCAACTACGGGAGGCATTTCCCTATAAAATGATGATTTATCTCTGATGGTAAATGACGTGACTCTCTTTTTCAGCCATGACTGATGAGTCCACAACCATCCAAGCAACAATCCTTTACCATGAATGCATAAGGAGCCTAGGGAGCACCACAGGTGATCGGCAAGCTTGTGTTAGCAGAGACAGAGGGCTTGTTACATCAGTGACTGGATGTCCATAACCTTCTAAAAAATCTGAGAGATCGTCACGAGAGCCTCTCTGAAGTGTCAGAGCCAGAGGACCATGCGGCTCAGTTCTGCTGAGCTGATTGATCGACCAACTTCTAAGCCTGCTGAGCCAGCAGGAGAACTCTCATATTTATGCTTTTGACCTATTGGAACAACAGCAGAAGCACAGCAAACTTCATTTTCCTTTAACTAAGATATAATACGGGTGACAAAGCCCCTGAGTCGACAGAAATCAGTTATTTCACAATTTCCCCAGTCAATCAATGTAAAACCAAATATCCGAAGAATAACTCTGAGGTGATTGTGACCTGCGAGATTTGAAAACACAATTTGGACAACAAAATGAAACTCACAAGAACCACAGCCAACAAACCACTGTGTGACGGAGCAGCACGCAAAAAAAGCAAAATGTTATGGATTGTTATCATTATCGTCACTCCCGTGTTACTGCAGTTGCTAGTAATAGCTGTTGCAGCATTACTCGCGGTATTGGTGGTGATATTGGTAGAATTAGTATGAATATTCACAGAAATCATGTCTCGCTATAAAACAGTGACTGCAGAGCGGAAAGCCCATTGCCGCTGCTAATTGTAGCAGCTCGGAAAGCCTTTCATGCCAAACACTTCCATACTTTGTTAATGATGAATTCTATTCATCTCTGTAGATTCCCCCTGCTTTTCAGCTAAACTCGCCTTTTCAAATTAAATCCAATTTTGCACAAAGCTCCTTTCAAAACTCAATTCCCCTCAACAATATCACAATCTCTGTGCGCAAGCCGGGGCCCAGTCGCCGATAAATTTGATCTTCTTTTCCACCTTCTCGGGCTCCCTCTGCCTCTTCGCGCTGCTCTTTGTCATTGGCGGTGTCATTCGTCATTGTCGAAGTCGTTTTTTAACCCCGCCTGACCCTGATGCGATCGCGCTGCAGCTGCCCACGCCGTGACAGCTTCATGGTTCATTTAACCGGGACGAAAATCAACAGATTGGTCCCTCAAGGAGTTGTGTGGCTACTTTTATTTATTTATCTATCTGTTTTCTCCCTCTCGCCGCGGTGACAAAATGAGGGGCTATCAGCTTTTATTGGTCTGTGGAGGTCACACGGCGAAATGTCATTGGATAGTTGATCAACTCATTCAGATATCATTACACCGGGCTAAATCCCTGTTAATCCTGCTCAAGATTCAATCAGTGTTTCCTCGCAGGTCATCCTGCACCTGTGTGTGTGTGTGTGTGTGTGTGTGTGTGCACGTGCATGCGTGTGTGTTCACATGTAGAAGTAATAGACACAGTGAAAGGCAATTCTTCATTTTGATAGACAATGATTGCCCTTCAATGGACCACATTCAC
>OMPJ01028274.1:0-40188 GCA_900312935.1 Carapus acus
GGTTAATAATTAGATGATAATGAAAAAGGTTTAAGACGAGCACCCTTTTTGCTCTCTGGATTGATTACCGCCAGAGAGCTATGCTAATGTTTTTCCTCCTTTATCAGCTCCGACTGTGGAGGTGAGTAACGCAGAGAAGGACGGAATGGATGGAAAAACACAATAAGGTAAAAGATTAACATACAGAGCAGTCAGCTATTGTGGGACGGGTAGAAATAGTCACTGAGTTACGATGCACTTAGAGTATAATTGCATCACTCTGTGTATTTCACATGCCACTTCTAATACAGTCTTCAAATTAGGCGCTGCAGGATCTTCATAATAGAGACTGAACAAGTAGTCCGACATACGACCAAATTAGCCGGCAGTGTGGCTGCAGCTGCCGGGTTCATCTCTGCACACCCCCCACACTGATCCGCCCCAACCCCCTCATACATTTTTAATAGAATCTATTACTCCTGGATTAGCTGATAAGAGCTGGCCTGGTTAAATTCTATAATAGTTTGCATAATTGGTATCAGAGCAGCGTAGAAGCGAGAGTCATAGTTCTCCCTTCTCTGTCGTGGTAAAAAAAAAGAGAGAGAGAGAGAGAGAGAGAGAGAGACAAAGGTTCAAATACAGGATAACCAAACAACCCAGAGCCACGCGGCTCCACACCGCAAGAACACTCCAGGCCTGGGGCTGATAACAATGAGCCTCATTTCCATTGAGATTAGCTCCTGTAAAAGGTATTACAACAGCGTTAAACAGGCTTTCCTTTTTCAGCTCACGCACATGCACAAAATCTATGTAAATACAATGGCTGGCCAATATCCAGACAGATGTCCACTGCTTTCGCGTGGATGTCGATTGCGTCGCCTGAATGGATGCACGTCTTGTTTATAATTGATAAACATAAACTTTTGGGTTTTCTTTCACATGGGCTGCGGACCATCTGTCGGATGTGCACCACCATACAGATAATTCACAGGATCTTGAATGCATCGATGAGCAGAGAGCCTGAACGCCACACCGGCGACTATAGCCAGGGTCCTATTTTCGCCCAGTTCCTCAAAAATAATGTTTAGATTCTGAACTGCTGGGCTGTTTGGTGATATTTTTGAATCAGAAACCATGTGTCTGTGGTTATAGTCCAGGTTGAGATTTGGTGAACAAAACATCACTGATCAACAGTCTTAGTGAAAGTTAGTTTGAAACACAAACAAAGTGTAACTGGAGTGTTTTGCAACCCATAACAATGTGACTTGCCGACATAAATCCAGCCGAAGGGTTGGAATGAGAGGTCATTTTGAAACTGTCATTAAAAAGGACGCAAAATTTTGACCGCCATTTTTCAGATATTGCAGGCGGCGTGTACGCGCTGTATTCATTCATCCAGGCAGTCTGATGGTAAATATCGCTTACTCAATGAAAGCATACACCACCTTCTCTTGCAATATCTGCAAGTGGTGAGACAATAATTTGTTTTGCTGGCATTCAACATCTCGTGTTACACGGTACAACGACAAATGGCCTGGGGTGAAAGGCAGCGCAACTTCTTGGAATCCGAGCATAAATGATTAATTTTGTCAACGGCAGCTACGTGATCCAGCATGAAACTGTGGTCAATAGGGAGTGTAGTGTTTAAATCATACATCTTTTATTTTGCCACTGGTTTGTGCCCTCTTGTCTTTCTTAAGAAAATGGCGAATTTATGACATTTGTCTGTGATTGACAATGACTGATTTAGTGGAATATATCAACATCATACATACTGTATGAGAATTGGGGTTATTGTTGGTGCTTTGTGTGTACCTGGCATGTTGTCTGAGGCGCCTTTTATTGAGGCACAGAGCTCTATATATTCATGAGGACCAGACTTGTTGAGATTCAAATGGGATTCCACACAAATTCCCAGGAATACCAGGAAAGGAAGATTGCAATCCCTGGCTCCAACATGCACTTGTTTTTAGGAAAGCAGTGATAATAACTAACTGCAAAGGGAGAAATTAGGCCATTAATCCAAAAGCTGGCTATTAGAGCTTATCTCTGTAAACAGCCTTGTAAGGAATAGAAACCCTTGGACTCGCACAGATCTGACCTTGCACACAGCAAGCGCCAAGGTAAAAGAAACGCTCCGCATGAGGCAAAGTCTGCCCTGATGCCAAGGTAGCATTAAAGGGTAAACACATCCTTATCTTATCCCGGAACGCACACTGAGACGCACACATGCGCACGAACACACACACACACACACACACACACACACACACACACACACACACACACACACACACACACACACATACACACACTCTCAAATAACGACAGATATGCTGTGCAGCTTTTGGAAAACCTTGACTTCAAAAGATAACAGATGGTGAAAGAGAGAGAGCTGCCTTTTCAGGGAGACGTTCCCTTCACAAGTCAATGATGTGTTTTTATTTGGACAATACACATGAGCAGCTCTGCACTTTTTGTTACGGAATGTAACCTACAACTGACACAAAAAGTCAGCTCCTTTGCACCATTTTGAGTCCTCTTCCTTGCACTAATCACCTCTGGGCTCTCCTGCGGATCGTGTAGCCGTGCTGTCCTTTACTGGTCCCCCACGTTTAAGATGGGAAATCAATTTACACAAAGTCAGGGTTGTTGACGCGAGGTCTTTGGAAAGACTTAATGCTACATTGGATTTGCAGCTTACAATGAACAGAGCTCACAAAGGAATGCCGTTCATAAACTTGAAACGGCAAATGTAATCTTCTGGGCCCGATCCTCTCTCGGTAACCTCTGGCTGTTTGCGATACAGTTACATTGTCAGGGGTCACTAATTCCTTGAACTCATTAGAAAATGGAGATAGAATGTTCGCCGGGAGATAACTTGACGGTAATCTCCACGCCAAGCGTCACAAAGGCTCCAACATATTGCAATGAAGAAGCTCTTTGATCCGAGCACTAACTCTGAAAATGTCACCAGCTGGCTGCTTTCTTTAGGAAAGATGGATAATGTTGCGTCGAGTGGAACTGGGCAAAAACGACGGAGCAGCCTGGTGTAGACAAAATAAGAACTGCTCGGGTTCCAACTGAAACGCTGGAAGCCCCGTCCCCTCCCCGGAGCCCTCGGAGGCCCGGCCCTTAACCTCCCACCCCTAACCTCAATCCCGCGACCCCTCCATCCTATTAAAATGAAAGGACCAATTAGGCAGATTTCAAGAGATGGCAGGCTGCCTGTAATTACGTAGGACAGCTCTTTGCAGATAAATAGGTGATTACCGTCGATGTACCGGGGGAAATTGCTGAGCATCCAAGTCATTGACATTATCCCTGTAGGACGAGCAGAAAGGACAGGAGCCCCTCCATTCCCCCCGTCATTTTTTCCATGATGACTGTACATCGGCCTATATCAGTCAGTCTCTTAACCGCTGACTGATGCAAAAAAAGACAAGGTACACGTGCGCTAACTACCCAAGAATGCGAGACCACGGCGGATGACACGGTGGAAAAACACACGACCTTCATCAGCCCTTAGACCACGCTGTGTAATAATCACGCCAGAAACGAGAAAAGGTCACTGCCCTGTTAATTTGGAGGCCCTCGAGACACAGCCAGCCTGAGGAAACTTCAAGATAGATCAGAGCTTAGCATCGCTGCTCAGAAAGCAGAGGGGAGCGGGCGGCCAAATGACAAATCCCCCCCTCGTCAGAGTTACTGCTGTGTGCCATATGAGATCAGAGGGAAACCCCAGGGATACCTACACATCAACTCTTCATAATAACACCCAATTTGCAGGCCACTCAGACCTGTTAAGCCACCAGAAATGCATATTTTACACACAGAAACCAACAATATCTATGTAAATTACAGGGAAGGAGACAAATGGCTGCACGAAATAAGCCAAAAACAGCGATTCATTTTTTAAAAAGTAATTTCCACTGAAAGCCCTGTGGCACACATCCACTGGCAAGAAAATTCGACCGAGCCGCAGAAACTGCGGCTCCAAATAACATAAACAGAGAGCCGCGGAGATAAATGGAAGTAACGGCGAACCAATAAAAGTATTTTTCATTTAAACACATGAAAGGCTGCGCCGGCGCTCTGGAGGATTAGAATACATTTAGGGCGGATTGCGGGGGAAAGACAGACAAGCGGAGATGCGAATCCCTGATTGTGCGATATGCCCCCAATATAATTACAAAACGAGCCTCTGAGGTTTCATTTATCACGGCCTTTTGGTCAAGGAAGCCGGGCTATAAGGAGGACAATAAATTGCAGTCTTTTCTTTTCTGCCCCCTGTGGGAAGCTGTGACATCCCATCTTTGTGGGCAATAAAGGATCTGGCACAAGCAGGAAGGCATCCAGGATAGAATTTCACACCTGGCCAATAATCTATAAGGCCCTCTGCTGAGGCTAACCTTCAACCTCAGCTGCCACCGGTGCAGTGAGGTGCAATGATCCCACCTCCGGCTCCAGACAATAGAGCTTGGAAGCCTTCAGAGGGAGCCTGAATGACCGATAATATACTTCAAAGCTCTTCCTGTATCCACTGAGACTCCATGGATCACACAGCCATTATCCACATGAGCGCAGGCAGATGAGACTTCACTTTGTAGTGGCTCATTACAGAGAGAAGAGAGAGAAAAGCCTACCATTACGCACCAGATCCATTAAAAAAAAAAAAGAAAAGAAAAAAAAATCCAAATTACACACACACCAACGTGCATCCTTTATGTACACCCCACCACACACACACCCCGTCCCCTCACACACCCTCCCCAAGTGCATTGCAGGGGCGAGGTCATCCCAACAGATAAATAGCAGTTTTATCAGTTGAGGGACTCAACCCCGTCCTAAATCCACATTAGCCCTCGAGCTGCAGGACGGTGATGTGCGCGAAGGGCGAGACGCTCCGATCCATTAGTGCGCACCGGGCATCTTTCGCCACTTCGGCGCTGCCCGACCGACGATCAATCCAGTTCCCAGCCCGGCCGAGTGAATTTAAAGGCACTTAACTCGCAGACAGACATGTCGCCTCTTAATATGATTGTTACCAAGTCACATCCATCATCTCACGGGGCGATTCAAACGGCTTCAACTGCTACAACAACACAATAATTCCCGTGCGCTTAAATTCTATTGTGTTCAATCCGCGGTTGTATTTGGTGGATAGAAAAATGAATGATATCTTACAGAGTTTTATCTTATCATAAGGCTTGTTTATCTTTGGTTCGCCACGGCTGATTGGTCGCTCTCCGGGTCGGAAGGCGTATTTCCTCCGTAAAAGCGATCTCTGGTTTGGCGATGGACACGGGAAAACTCTGTAGAAATATCCATTGATGAGTCCGGAGCCGTTGAACGTCCTTCAAAATGATGGGCGACCAAAAAAAAAAGACAAAATTTCACCGACGCTGTTGGGCGAGCGGCCGCTTTCGTCTCATCTCGCCAGCAGCCCGAGCAGTTTCTATATTCTCCGTCAGCGATGTCGGAATAGGAATGAGCGCTGCGCTCAGCGGACACCGGCGGTCGACCAATCAATCAAGAGTAAATTTGAATATTCCCACGCCCCAGCCAATCAGGGGGCGGGGAAGGAGGCTGCCTGTGGTGATGCCAAACCCGTCAAAGTAAGCACGTTGCTGTTTCGCGGAAACATTTAAAGAGAAAGTGGGAGTGAAAAAAGCCTCCCAGGCGCACCGTGATGGGAATAAAAGAGGTGTCAAAGTGCGAGAAAACGTATTTCATTGTTAAAAAGAGAAGAAAAGGAAGCGATTA
The DNA here is from genome assembly GCA_900312935.1 of Carapus acus. Taxonomy (NCBI): domain Eukaryota; kingdom Metazoa; phylum Chordata; class Actinopteri; order Ophidiiformes; family Carapidae; genus Carapus; species Carapus acus. The sequence continues at coordinate 5,746 of OMPJ01028274.1, forward strand.
CGCATCTGGGCGCTCTGATACTCAATCATGCCAAAGTGCGTGTTGCGTAATGCAGGCGGCACATTTTTCAGCGCTGATGATGAAACGAAACCGAGGAAATTTAATGACGACCGCAATTGTCTCACTCCCAGTTCATGCTGTCCTTTAATCCAAATACACACAAACTCCTGTTCCTCCCTGACCTTTGGAAAGCTCACACTTCAGTTTCTCTCTGCCCGTCATCAGTGATAAATTAGCTGTGGGGCATCATTAAAGGCCATTCCACCCACAGGAGTGTTCTGAGCTATTCTTCGCTGATTAGACCTTTTTGAAGGCCAGCGTTGTCTGGAGGCATGCCGGGAGCCCAACGAGGTCGTCTAGCCTGGAGGATAATAATAAAGGTTTAATTCAGCCTGTCATAGCAGGTGCACTAAACCTGAAAGGAGGCTAACCACGTTCAGATCACGGGCCAGTCAGGCTCTGGCACATTTCCGCAAATAAGTCTAATCTGTCTTAATTAAGAAAATGTCCACTTGGCTGTGGGTGTCATGTTATTTGTTAAATTTGTGCTGTTTGCACAGTGACATATAGATGAGATAATGCGTGGCAGAGAGGCAAACACGTTCCTGCATTAATGTCTGAATCTGTTCAGATGTGGCCTGTTTTGAGATTTGTTCTTTCTCTCCATCTATTTCTTTTTGGATGTTAGGTTGCTTTTGCATGTACACATTTTTTACATTAATAAGGATGATTTCTCTTTTGACTTCTGGCGATTCCACCGCGAAAAATTAGAATTCAATTTCATACTGCTTGATCCGGTTAACAAACCATGACAGAGACGCAGCGAGTGACACATTTCTGTAATGGTCTCTCATCATACACTCTTTAACAAATCTTAGCAAGAATCATAGCACATCACAATCTTTAATTAAAGCTAATAACCAGTGTAACATGTAGGTGTGCTCTAAAAGTGAGCTGGTGTGAGCAGTATACCAGGGCTCAGGTGTTAACATACCTGAAAGTTAATCACCTATTACTCATGTCATTAGTTATAGCTGTGGTTGTCACAACAAGACATTCACCTGTTTGTACAGTTTGATCCCTGAGGTCAGCACAAAGAGGCGGGACTGTGCTAGTAGAACATTCATCAATATAATAGCGTACTGTCTCGCGTCTAACCCTTAAAGTAACCAGCCACGCATGTGGGAGCGCCCTCATAAAACACTCAATATAAGCTCGAATCGAACGATCATTCCTTACGGCTGCCAAAATCAACTTGGTGCGCGTCTAATGGCATCAGAGAGTGTGGGATCTGCTTTACAAGGAGAGCTAAAAATTCCTACGTGTGTGTGTGTGTGTGTGTGTGTGTGTGTGTGTGTGAATGTGTGTCTCAGTCACTGCATTTGCTAGTGCTGTCACACAAAAATGATTCCAATTCCACCATATAGCTGATGGGGTGAAACAGCTGCACTAACCTCTGCTCTTAGCTGTCGGCTCCCCACCGTCGCCCTCAGATCCTGCACCTGTGACCCTGCATCCTATAGTCAAACGTGCTGAAACACGCTGAAACGCTTTGACGTGTTTGATTCTTGAAGGTTCAATTACACTTTCAACACAGAGTTCATTTTTCCACATTTCACACATCCTTCACTGCACATCCTCCACATTTCAGCAGAAATGACACCAGATCAACTTTTTGAGGCCGAAACCGCACTCAAAGTGATGACTCAAATCTAACCCTTGATTTGCTCCATGTGAGAGACAGCTGTTTCATATTTGCTGAGAAAGACAGTTAGCGGAGGTGCTCACCGTGCAAATACCACTTTTTGCCGACATCAAGTAAGCCAGCATTTGTGCAAGAAGGAATATTGAATTGTTTCTTGACAGCTCCCTGAGTGTCATTCTTCAGTATGAATGAGGCCTGCAGATGGCAAATGAGGTTACCATGCCAACTGATGTCCTCATATTGAACACTGAAGATGGGGGAAATGTTCTCCAGTTAATCATGGGTTGTTGTGATTGCCATACCACAAATGTAAAAGGAGTGAGCTTTCATCATACGCCAGTGAATCACATTATGTGAACATGAAATTAATTCATCTATCTCTGTCCAAGTTCATGATGATACTCCCTGTATCCACATGTAGAAATTGTCCTGGTTTTACAAGCATAGTATCAAAGCCAAGCCCGTCTTTGGTTCTCGTTTCAGTTTTAAGGCCAAAACTGCAAATAATATAGTACATTACCCTCTATTATGAAGTAATTGTAGCATTGGGCCACATAACCCTCTACTTAAACTTTCCCGCCACAATTTAATGAGCATTGTGCAAGTCAAAACACATCCTTCAATTCTGTCCTTTGTGTTGCGATGCTCAACCAGTTCAGGCAAGAATGGTACAGATGAGCGTTTCCACTATGCAAATCAATTAGCATTCAGCATTGCATGTTGGATGCATATTTTTGGTTGTCTCTGCTCAGTATTTGCTCAGAGGATTAACCATATGAGCACTGAAAATCATAGTAGTATCCATAGTCTTGTGAAATATACAAATGTGTTAATCTAGTGCATGAGGACTCACATATCTCAATCAGTGTTAAATCTATTCAGGCAAAGTATGCGTGCTCACGGTGAACTGAATCCATTAACCGAGACCAAATGGAACAAAGATCCATTGAACAGATATGTATTTTTGAGGGCAGAAATAGCTTTTATGCTCTTGAAATACGGATTCATCACACATTTTCCGTCAAATGAAGATTGTAATGGTCAGGAAGACGGATGTGCTTTTTCCATATACTCTTACTGGAATTATTGCAGCGCTCGGGCCATGTTATCATGTGATCACAATAAATCTGTCCTACGCTGGTCCTCACAAGACCAGAATGAACCTGCCAGTGACAGCAATAAAGATCTCCCATCTGTTCCTGGCAGGCAAAGGCAAATGAACCAATTAAGTTCTGGAGAAGTCTCCAGTTTCACCTATTGGCAGTGGCTGCTATCATCTCGGTCATGATGAAAAGGAGAGAGAGTGCAAGGGTAATTAAATACCAGCAGGGGCCTGGGGCAACCCTAATAACTCTCTGTAACAAGTCTGCAGGAGACGTTATTGCCTCAGGGTTGATCCAACCTGGAGCATGTCAATAATGTGGGCCTCTCTCTGCATACAAAAAAGGACTGTAATTGACAAATGTCTTCAAATCCAGGTGAAGATACCTTGTTTTTAAAAAAGCAACATATCTTTCAACAGTAGGGTTGAATTGGGTGTCATTCCCGGTTGCATGTTGTCGCCACCTGCTGCTCCAAGTATGGTTATGCAACCTGCAGGGTATGTTGACACCCAGAGGTATGTGTTTACTGTCAGTAAGTGTGCCTACGGGTAAAAACTGTTGTTTATATTGATACAAGGGTTCGAAAGAATCCCTTCAAGATCTATTTACTAACCAACATGTATTCTTTATTGTTCGACGAAAACGATGCCAAAATAACTCACCACCTAAAAACAGACAGCCTCTGGACTTCCTCATAAGTATGAATTAAACTGCATTTAGGGGGCTTGAAATTAAGGAACAACAGTACAAACTGTATTATCTCGGCAAAACACAAGCATTCTCAACTTCTGCGTGTTTACTGAAAACACACAGTGAGCGGCATTGCTGTAACCCATTTGAAGGCCCTAAATAAAGAAACTAAAACATTCACAAAAAGTAGGTGAAAGAGGTAAATGGTTCCATGCTTTGGTGTTGAGGACATCTAGAGGCTTGCTGTCTTTTCCATGTCGTCAAACTGAGGGGTTTACGTGCCAAAGGGTTATTTTAACATCACTGCGGAGTAATTTCACATGATGACAAATTGTTTGCCTCAAGGCACTGAGGCAAACACTTGAACAGTTATAAACTGTCTGCCATAATCGTGAGTAAACACAGAAAGTGACCGGTAGGTGTGAAAACATGTAATAAGCTTCTGCAAACAGGGAGTTTGTATTCAGGCTGTTGTCTGTTGGAGAACAACTCATTCTTGACCATCTTGTGCAAAATATTTAAACTGCTGATTGTATGTGTCTAGCCTAAGTAAGAGTTGACTCCTATGCCTGAGGGGTGTTTTTAAGGTTGGGACTGCCAAGAAGTTTGAGTAGCATATCCCCCTGCGGCAACAGTAACAAAGTGACCCTCTCGTTTAACTGTATCAGTGAGGAGCTCAAGGTTGCCTAAGCAAGGGAGATGCTGCAATACAGGGAGTCAAACGATCCAAAAGCCTCCCAGGCAGGCATAGAGGTGAAAACCGGAAGGAAATAGAGGGCACTGGATGCAGTGGACCAGGCTGAATCTTGGCTACGCCACAAAGCGCTGGAGGGATCTGTGGCTGTAGGCCGAGCATGTGTGGGCAGCATTCTGAGCAAGGCCAGGGGAAAGGAGGGAGGGACCTGCTTCATGAGGAAGTGAGAACTGGGGTCAAGGAGTCTCACACAAGCCAGACTGTGGGGATGCAGCAGCAGAGGGCTCGAACTAAATGGGGACAGGCAGTGGATCGCAAGGTCACGTGGTCAGAATTGTGGAAGGCAGAACATTTTTACATCAAGCTCCTGATAAAGTCTGTGCACAAAGTTCTGTCCAGCTCATTCAACCTTCTCCCCATCATGTACTTTGTGCCAAGGAGGGTAAACTCAGGAGCAGATCTTGCCCCAAAGCAGTTGGGGAAGGATGCTATCACTGGTAACACATCGCCGGCTCCATCTGTAGCACCATCGACCAGAGCAAGCTTCTTGTACCACAACACAAGAGAATGCATTCATAAAAGTGGGACAATGCCGTACCCAAAAGCACATGCAGGCCTCCCGGGGTGGTCCTAGAGCAGAGGTGAACTACAGCCCGTGAGCCCTTTTAGGCCCAATGGTCTTTTTGGTACAGCCCAACCAAAATTGGTACAGAATTCACAATTTTGACTCCATTGAAAACAGACAACAAAAACCTCCACAACAAAACTAATACCAGACTTTGGTGCGCTGGCAAACATGTGTCAACGACAAAACTGGTCCTATTGAAAGGTAAATAATGTAACACCATAATGCCCCCCCCAATTTCTGTTTGATATGTCGGCACCCTTTGTTGATGCGGCCCGTCTGTCAAAATTTAAAAGTCTGTGTGGCCAAGGAGCCCAGATGTTTGCCCATCCCTGACCTAGAATCTCAACGTTCCTTCAAACCATGGTTGAGGCCACTATTGTACTCATCTATGCAACATCTTAGCAAGTTGACATGTTGGATCTTACAGTGCCCTGGGAGGAGAGGATTTAAGAGGCCCATGATTAGAAAGAGAGCAAGGTAATGGTATACTGATATGGTGGGGAAATGTCCAGGGCTAGGGTGGCGTGCCATGTGTTTGACCATTGAAGTGGGAGGGAGGAACATTGCAGGCAAGTCCTTGAGCAAAGCCGACATCCTCCTGGGTATCACCAGCACATGTAGTAGAGCTTCTGAGGCAGCCGAGAAGGTGTCAAGATGGCTGTGGATCAAGACGTACAATCTGTGCCTGTTAGACACAGGGCAGGAACCGATCACTCCTGGTTGGGTTGCCTGGGCATGGGTGCTCAAAGTTGAAAGAGCCGATGAATTTGAAACACATATCCAGCTATTGGCCTCAGCATGAATGACAACTTTTTGAAACTTTTTTTTTGCCTCCTTTATGATTCCTACTTCATTTTTACACCGTGGATACAATGGTGGATGAAGGAGAGGAGGAGGAAGGATACAGTGGAGGATGAGCCCCTCTCCTCCCTAACACAGGCAAGAAAGGACACAAAAATTCCACTGGCGTGATGATTTTATCTTAGAACGCCAGCCAATTGTTGCAACACCTCGATCGGACAAAATTGCATAAACGTAGTGGAAATAAGGGGAAAAAGAAGCCTTGGGATGCCAAAAGGTTTTTGAGACACGCCGCGGGACGTCAGCGCTCACACGTTCCTACGGCAACGCGCCGAAGCTTCGCCGTGAAGGCTCATGGGAAATATTTAAGCTACTGAAACGGAGGGAGTTTCGAATTGTTTCTGCTTATAGTGATATATTGGTGGTGCTTGGATTGTATTTAACCACATAGTTGGTCCTTAATATGTGCGAGGATCGCGGTGATGCTCAGAATTAGCTTTTACGGGAACCATGGACTGCGCAATCGGAAAATATAGCTAATGCTAGTTACACTTAGCTTGACTTTTTTTTGTTTTTACGTGGGGTGACTGAAATCGAAATGTTTCATTCGCCTCAGTTCGTGTAATTTTGCCACAAAGAGGCAGCGAACGACCTAACCGCCCACATGTATTCAGATTAGCGCTGTTTTGCCACGCCGAGAGATTCGACTTTTCTTTCGTGCCGAAGCGGAGCTGATGCTGCCTGGCCGTCATGGAGTTGAAGCTGGAGGTGGTGGTGTCCACCAGCATCAAAAGGAAGAAACCATGGCCACGATTCTGCTGGCTTGGCCAGGTGAGTAGAGAGCATCGTCTTGTCCACGTTAATTGCCTCGCACTCTGATCAATATGACCGATGCAATCGGAGACTTCTCATCGTCTTCAAAGCGCTTTATTGAGTATGAGAACAGACCTAAAATGGGAACAAATGATGATGCAAACACTTTCTATTTTAATAGGAAAGTATTTCATAATGTCCATAACCATACCCGTCGGAGTGTATATGCCACGGGCACATGGCTCGCATGGTCTATAACATGAAATGGCACAGGGTCACCTACCTTTTAAAAGCTATCAGCCACGACTCCAGTGAAGAGTTGCATGTTATACAAGACATATGTGGCTCCGGAGTGTGAATACGAATGCATTTGCCTCTGTCTAGGAGAAGGAATCTGTGTTCCTGATAGATGATAAACGGATCAGTGAGATCAACATGGTGTCCGGTCGCACCAAGAAGAGGATCCCAAAACTACAACCTTTACTCAACAATGTGGAGACAATGGCAGCATCACTCAATGGTCTGTTTTATTTATCATCACATACAGTAGTAAGGACTCATTGTCAGTTTGAAGACATGGGCACCCACTGACATTTGTGTGTTTTTTCAGGTGTATGGCTTTGTGGACTTCTGACGTCAGGGGAGCTTTTCCTGTGGAACAAGGATAAAGACATACTGAAGAAATCTTCCTCGGTTTCACAAGTAGCTGACATGATCACTGCTTCTCATGGTACATGCGTATATATCAGAGTGTATATATCAGGATTGGCGTCATGGGGACCCATTTAAGGTTTATCCATAACCAGTGCATTTATATATATAAATTGCATCCAAAGGGCTTTAGAAGCAGCCATGTTATGTACAATGCAATTAAATCATTTTACAAGTGAAGGTAGTGAAAAAATGCTGTGCCACTTTATAATCCAATGAAATGTAGGTACTTTACTGATCCACAGATCTGGCAATCTAGTTGTAGTGATTGTCAATTCAAATTGAGCCACGATCTCTTGTGTTTTTGACGCATCTCTCCTCATAGGAAATGCCAAACGTCTGTCTCTCCACGTATCAGGCGATGGGATGCGTGTTCTTTTGGTTGCCATGACAGGGCAGGTCTTTTTGTGGGAGTGTCTGTCGTCCAGGGATTTGATGGCGCCGCGGGATGGAAATCTTAGGGGTATCTGGGCCCATATACAGCCCAACAGAGACATCCTTCTTCCCTCTTCCCGAGATAAAGAGGCATCCCAACACGGAATCTTTTTTAAATCAGAGGTTGGCTTCATCACTTCTAGAAACCTTTCCATTACTTTGACCAGGTTGCAGAACTTCAAACTGCAGTATGTCAGTTTTTACATGGTTTTGCACCTCTGCTCTGTCATTATTCTGAAGGCTATGGGAGACGCTTGCTTATTTACATTTGTATTCACATCTGCGGAGAAATTAATCATCACCTTCCTAAAGATCCAGTGGGAAGAGTGCTCTGTGAGCGTGGGGTGAGTTCACAACTCTTTGTTGTTCTTACAAAGCTTTCACTCTAAATGTTGACATGATGTCTTTATTGCAGCTCTGAGGGTTACAGTGTACAATGGGCCAGCAAAACATTCCCCTTAAGTCACCTCACCCCTCCCTGCTTTTCTGTAAAGTCCAGAGGTGCTCTGGTGCCAGCTTTCTCTCCTGATGGCAAACTCTTAGCCATTGTCCTCAACCAGCGACAGCCAAGGGTGAGCAGAAAGCAGTTGTTTTCCTCACATCAATTGGTTAATCATCGCTCTAGAATCCTATTTTACTATATGTTGATTCTGTCATACCCCAACCTCATACCTCATACCTCAACTCAGATTTCAAATTCTTTTCATCACAGGCTACACAAGTTCTGTTTGTCAGCACACAAAATTTGGTCTCAGTATCAAGCAGCCTTGGTGGGTGTGGAAGCAAGAACCTGAACATTCCCTCTAAATATATACGGTGGGTCCAAATCTGTGGGTTGAAAAGACTCATTTTGATCAACACATAGATCTAGACATCGACACAACTTGGTATTTGTCAGCTGTTCTACAATGAAGACCTGGGAAAGCATGGGAACCATATTTTCTTAGCTCTTCTTTGAAGGTTGTGCTTTGCTAAGTGTAAAATAAATACACCTTTCTTTTCCTCTTTCAGATCCTACTGGGTGGGCAGCTTGAGCTGGGCACCAGATGGCCTTTTCCTGGCTTGTGTTCTGAAGAGAGGCTCTCTTCTTGTGTTGGCTCGCCTTGGGGGGCCTCTCTCTCTAACAAGCTCTGGTTGCAACGTTGACTTTGGGCCTGCACACTTCCTTCCCCTTCACCCTTTGGTCACTTATCGGTATATATTTAAGGCATTCTGTTTGTCAGTCATTTGCTGTTTTATATCCATACAAGGCCTTGATGAAGTATTATACTCCAGATTAGCTTTCTTCATTCACCTTTTCATCTCTCCTCTCTCTTCTGGTACTGGTAAGCTCTATTATCAAGTCTTTCTCACTGTCACTGTCACTTTTCAGCAGAATTAAGTCTCTGCCTTTGTTACGCAAACAACATACTTTCATCTTCTATTTTGTATATAAGATATCTTAATTTCAAAGTAGTAATTGTTTTACATTTTTTGTAATTAATTTCCTTGTTTTTCAATACAATATTTTACTGTGCTCTCTTACTCACTGCAGGCCACTCGTGTCAGCAGGAAGAGCAGAGGCCTGTCTGTCCAGCTCAAGCATGTCTATTCAGGATGTCCTGAGGCAACGATATTCTGTGACCTGGCATCCCCGGCGTTTGTATCTCATTGTGTCCGACGGCTACATGGCCACAGTTTTGAGGGTACTTGATAGTCCTTCCCCAGCATTGCTGCTGAAAACACTACTGAAGGACACTTACAAAGACCTCCAGAGGATCAGCAAGAAATTGGACAAATCACAGGTACTGAATCAGTAGATCTCTCTGAATTTGAGAAACTGATTTACTGTGAGAAATGGGAATGTTGCTTGTGACAGATTTTTTGTTTGTGCCATTGATTGTGTCTTGGGTCCTGCTGTATTTTGGTCTTTGTTGTCATTTCCTTTGTGGACTGGGGTTAACAACTCGGGTTAACAATGATTATGAAGTGTGTTTTAGACTTTGAAACAAAAGCACAACATTTATTTCTGTCTAATTTTTAGATGCACACAGGGACATGGCTGGAGTCTGTATCTTGCCTGAATACAGATAGCAACCTGGAGCCATTCACCAGGGTTACATCTGGTCTCAGTGCCACAGACTCTGTCATGTCACCGACAAAAGACGAGTCTGCTTTGCCCCCTTTTTTAAAAGATCAGGGGACAATGGATAGCACCAAGGAGCTTCTCCAAAGAGTTCAGGTGTGTGAGTTCCAGAAGCAAAGCGGTTTGCATGCAAAGTTGAACAACAGTCTGTATTTCTGCTCAGAATGTAACACAATTTTTATGTTTTTTTGGAATGTTAGGATTTCTTTGAAGAGGATTCTGATTTGGATGGATTGCCCACTGGTTCTCATCTGGAAAATGGCGGTCGCTTGGAGTTTGCCTCAATGTTTGACACCCTGCATGCCCTTGACATTCAGGCTGCCACTGGAACAATGTTGGATTCAAATCATGCAAAGGACAGTGTTGAATCTCAGAAGAAGACCCCTGCTCTTCACCATGAACTCCAGAGAATCCAGGGAGCGCTATTGACAGCATGGGCACAAGGCATGTCTCTAGGAAATGCTGTTGAACATCGAGGACATCTGCTACAGCACACTCTTTGTTGTGTGGTGCGATTCATTGCTTTGCTCCACTTACCCTCAAACCTGAAAGGAGCCGCAAGGAAAAAGAAGATTTCTGCTCCAGCTTCTTTTCTCCATCTTCTGAAAGCACTCCTTTCTTTTCTTCCCTGGGATATCACTCGCTCTGATGGGCCAAGCTGCCTGGCGCTGATGGTCGATTTCACTAAACGGCTTGTGCATCTTCTGCTGAACCCTCATCCAGACTCATCCAGTCCACTGTCATCTGGCAGTTTATCCACAGCCGTGCTTACGATGCAGCTGGTCTCAGATTCTCTCAACATTACCTATGCACTTAGGGAAAGAACTGTCTGGGGAATCAAACAGACAGAGTCTGGTTCCCTCCCAGCAGAATCCATGCCCTCTGATATATACTACATCCCCCTCCTACAGGATGAGGAGGAGGGGAGATCAATATATGCGCAGAGGGCATCGCCTGCCAGCTGGAAACTTTGCAACAGGTGGTGGTTTATTTCAGTGTATTTCATCATTTTGAAAAATGGGAAAACTGTGTTCCTCTCTGAATGCCATTGTCAGCCTGCTGTAATACAGAGCCATTTTAAATTAAAATAGGTGGCATGTTCTCTGTGTTTGCACAGGTTGCTTGGAGTATGGCAGTGGGTGTACAAGATAACACAGCAGTATTTAGAGGAGCTAAACAACCTCAAAGGCTTTGACGGCTGGGAGGAGGAAAAGGACCAGGTGTCAATCATTTTGTCCCAGATCCAGACAGCTCTTCAAGTAACTGGGGAAAAGTTGGAGGACAGTCCAATGCTTCTGAGTTACCCCGGTAGGAAACGAAAACATCCCTTTAATTGATATTTGTTGATACAAGCACGACTTATGTTCATGAGCACAACACCACACACTGTACCCCTCTATTCAGGAGAATATCACTTCCTTTTTGGGTTGTACAAGAAAAGTGCTGCTACGTGGCGGTCAGAACTTTTGGAGGGGCGAAAAAAGAGTGAGACCCTTGAGGTTTTTCTATGACAACACATGGTCTCATGCCGACTGAATTCTAATGATGTGCTCTCACTGGTAGATTGCAGTCGCACTGTGTTCCAGGAAACCCGACTGTGTCTGGCACTCCTGTTTGGGCTGTTGTCCCAGTACCGTCTGAGAGAAGCTCAGGAGTTGGGAGACCACATGGCTCGCGTTATATTGCGTAGTGCTGGACATCAGAAGGACAACTTGCCCTGTACAGCAGGTCTGGCGGTGCATTTCTGAAGTCCTTAACAGTATCGTAGAAAGAGGAGACTGAATACAGATGTGTGTTAATCGTTAACATTTTGATCACATGCCTGCTGTCTTCATTTTCTTGTAACAATTATTTAGTTTAGAAGAATTAGTTGCTCATGAAGCTATGATTTCTCACCTCTCTTAATACCAGGTGTGATCCTGTCTAATGTATTGTTCTGTAACTGAGACATTTCACCTCCTTGCACTGCCTTTTCTTTCAGCAGATTTTCTGTCATGGCTCCCTGTGGACATTCATCGTGAGGCAGCCTGTGCAGTTGTGCAGACTTTGGGAAGATTCATGGCCTCCTACTTTACTAACCAACCCCTCTACATTCCTCCCCCCCACAATGTGGCTTGCCTGCCTTTGCTACATATGCCACTTGGTATGAAACTTTTGTCATTTGCAAAATCTTGCTCTGTTTTCCTATCTCTGTCACTAATACTATATACATGTTTTGTCAGCCCCAAACGTTGGACGCCTGATACCGCTATGCCAAGCAGAGGTAGCTAAGGCAGTAAGAGAGCAGCATCTGTCAGAGCTGTGGACTGTGGACTATGCCCAAGACCTGCTTCTGTTAGGGGGTCTACTTCCTGAGACTGTATGGCAAGCCTGTCATCTTGGTGATTGGAAGACAGCAGCCTTACTGAGTCTTGCCTACACAAGTTATTGCACAAACAGTTATGACTTCAGCAGGTCAGTGAGCAATCGCTAAGCTGCTAAGTATTCACTGGGCACATCTATATTTCTTTGAGTATTACACAGTGTTGATTGTACCATTTATCTTTCTCTACAGACTCAGAAGAAAAGAATTCCTCCTCCCAAAATCTTTAGAGCCAGCACATATTTTTCAAACAGAGTTGGAAGGTCTTCTTAATAGCAAATGTGATTACCATGGAAATGACAGAAATTTCAAGAGATTTACAGGTTTGTAGCACTGCTAATAATCAAATTACACTAAATGAAAATGGTTAGTTCCTTATGATATCAATCTTATCAGTGTTCCCTTCAACAGACCCTTTAGAGGGAGATGATTGGCAGTTATTACAAGTTTCTATATATGAGATTCTGAAGGCTTCAGTAATGGCGGAGGTTAATGTCCTTTCATCACCGTTGTCCTCTTTGCTGGACTCGGCCAAACACCTATGCTCCTCCCTGTCCACTCTGGTACCAAATGGCCTTTACCTACCTTCGCCACCTCTTTATTGCCCTCAACCATCCCCCAACTCACAGGTACATGCAAAAGTCGATAAATCCTTAATCTTGTGTTTAACACTGTTCACAGTTACCTTTAAATGTGTTTTTGATATTTAGGACCCAAAAGGAACATTTGAGCAGATCACAGAGATTACTTCACGACACAAAGTGTCCGGAGTTCTCCAGAGACTGCTGTTACTTCTTAGATCTGCCCGTTGTTGCCGTCCAGCTGCTCAGTGGTACATTTATCATTTGCGCCGTTCCAGACACTTGCTGTACAAGGTATCTCTCTCAGAACTGAATGTGAATCATCATCCAAAATCACAAAGTTTTGAAGTTGTGTAGTGACTTAGTGTGCCAAATGCCACACTTGTGAACATCATATGTGTCCCACTTTGACATTTTGCGTACTGTTTTTTTTCAGCTCAAAAAGAAATATGCTTACCCCTCAGCCACTGAGGAAGAGAGAGCTTTTCCTGAGGGCTTAGCAAAGTTCATAACTTCAGGGGGGTTCTTCAAACGGAGACCAAAAAAAGACTGTCAACTTGATCCTGACATCATTCAAACTATTAGTGAGTTGCAACCATTGCAGACACACAAAGTAACTGTCGCTACAAATTGTAATGTGCTTTTAATCATTTTCTGCAAGTCTGTTTTAGAGAGCTTTGCGGTTTGTGCTGGATGCTACATGTCAGGGACCAGCTGTCTATTTCCTGCCGAAAATATCAGGCTGCCAGGCAGAATGTTATAGACAAACAGGTAAATCTCCCTCTCTGTGTGAATCAATTTAGCTTGTTTGTATTCTGATTGTGGTCATTTCATTATTTTCCTTATGTATTCGTAGATTTCCAGTGATGTAGAAGTGAGATCACTCTCTGTGGATGCCCTCCACTGGGCCTGTCGCTACCTGCCTTTCTCACGTTTCCTCGATGCTGAAGAAATCCTCCAGGACATTCTGCTCAGCCTTGTGTCTGAGCTACCTCCTTTCAGTTGGGTGTGTATAGTTTCTCCTCCATCATCGTGTTTGAGCAAAAAGAAAGTAGACATGAGAGAATCAACTGGCCAAGTTTGGTTGTTTCCCCCAGGTTGCAGACATACTGGTGCAGTCATTCCCAGAGGAGGAAGAATCTGTCCGAGTCCCACTGAGGGAAAAATATAACTCTCTCCTGCAGAGACTTAGGCAGTGCGCTGTCTTTGGTAATGTCACCCCCTTGTGATGAATTGGTTGCTTTTAAAAGCTGTGATCATGATGATATTTTCAGATGCTGACTAAATGTATGTTGCTAATTTTTGATGAAAAACATAACAAAAGTGTGGTTGTGCCAGGAACTTCTTTATATTCCAGGGACAACCACACATAACAAGTCACTTCGTTCCTCAGTTTGAAAATGTGTGCAGTTCACCTGTGATGCCAGTAATTGTTTATGTCTGGTGGTTTTTAATCAATTATTCAATCATCACTTTCCCCTTCTGATGCATTCTAAATGTATCTTTGTCATATACTATTCCATCTGCAGAGGAAGAACAGGATGAAACCAGTCAGCTGATGATGATTCTGATTCAAGACAAGCGCAGGCAGAGAAGAAAGCATCTTGCTCGTTTGCAGAGGCACTTGGCACCGCCTGAGCTCTTCTTGTGGGAGAAATTGGAGGAAGAAGAGGGGAGAGACAGTCAACGTGGGCTAGACATGCTGAGGCAACTGTCATTGGGAACGAGTCTGAGTAATAGCACCACTACTGATGCTGGCTACCCCCCATTTTGTAGTGATGGAGAAATGGCTGAGAAAAAGTCTGAGGCATTCTCCCCCGACCTGCATGGTAGACCTAAATACAGGTACATAGCATGAACTGCAAAGCTCCATGTAGAATGAGATCTTTTCTGGACATGCTTACAAATTGCTCTTGTGTATTCTTTTACAGAATTAAGAAGACAAGAGTACAAGACAGGGGAGATATAAGGAGTGCGGGTATTAAGATTCAAAGTGCCATTCAGGAGGAGGGCATTTCTTGTTTTGACAAGACAAATGAAGATCATGTTAACTTGCTGCAGCCACCAGTTGTTGGCACCTGGGAGTTTGAGTTGGAGGATGATGAGTACTTGCATTTTTTGGAGCTTTTCCTTAGCTATGTGCTGGAGAAGGATAGTGCTGATGGAGCAGATGCCAACAGTGAACTTCCTTTGTTGAAGTGTTTTTGTTCCCAACTGAAGGAGAGAGAGCTGTATTCACTAACCTTTGATGTGCTTACCACCATTCGCCGCCGTCAGAGGGATGGACACCATCCAACAACAAGGCAGAGAGAGGGGAAGGCCATGGCAGTGTTCAGAGCTGGTGTCTGCTTTAAGCCTGAGCTTGGTACAATGCCTGAATGTCATACTTCTCCAGACAGGAGTGAGGACTATCAGTCAAGAATGAGTCTCCCTGTCACGTCTCATCCAGAGCTGAGAGCTAGGAGGCAAAAAGGTCTGTTCAGTCTACTAAAACAGAAAAAGGAACACCAAGACGAAACAGTCAAGGGAGGTATTATAGACTCTGATGTGAGCTGTAATCAAAGTGCCAGTCCACTGGAACCACAATCTGCCCGCTTGGCTTTGGGATCCTCTACTTCTGTCGAAGCCGTGATGGAACTGCAACATGAGCTGGATCCCCAATTAGAGGCCCAATTTCCAAAACTTGGCAGGCTGCTGGAGTGGATGGTACGCTGGGCTGACAAACGGGTGCTGCTAGGAAATCATGGCAAAAAGAAAGAGCGGGAAGAAGACGTCAAAGAGGGAGCCGATAACGGTGTGATGATTCGTATCAAGGCCTCTGCACCTGCTGTTCTCACCTCACTTAGTTTGCTGCGTCACAGATTCTCCGTCCTCCTCGGCATGGAAGGCATCGTTGACCACATCGGTGTTCCACAAACAGAATGGACTGTTGCTCCTGTGCTGCAGCCTGAGGGCGATATGCACCCAGAGAAGGAGAGCGTTGTTGATACTGTCCACCCTCTCTCAGTCAACACTACTATCAGTGCTCCCATTGACAATTTGCAGCAAAACGAGCTTTTCATGTGAGTACCCAATTTTGTTAGAATAATGAATTTGTCATGTTAGGCTTTCTACTTAAAACTGTTCTTACTGTGCCATATTACAAAATGTACCAATAAGTCAGTCCATGTACAAATCATCAAATACATAACAAAGGGTTCCGGTGGAGTATTTTAGGCATTGTATTCATCTTATCATGAAACATCATCACCATCAGTGTGGTTTAATTTTTTGATGCTGACTTAAACTCCTGTTGGTTTTCCATGCAGTGGATCTGATGATGTAGTGGATGAAGATGGACATGAGACAACTCCTCCTCCTCATGTCCAGGATGAGGTGACCTCAAAACAGCCAGTCCTTAAAGAGTTTCAAGTGACACAAAAGGAAGGTATGATATCAGAAAGTACTCGTCAGTATCACAAATTCTAACAGTAGCACAAATTCTATTTTGTCACCACCATTAATATCTGCATCTTTTTTCACAGAGGCCATTGAAGATGATGTTGAGGTTTCTAGTGTTAGTGGGCCAGTGTCTGTGTCCAATGAAAACATTCCTGAAAGCATATGCACATCTGAAAGGGTGAGTGGCAATGGCCTCAAAATATTGTCCAATAGAATTGTCATTTCTATGATCTTATTTCTGGGATTCAGAGCTTAAGGCTGGAGGACCTTGTCTCATCTGAAGATGATAAAGACCTGTCCAGTTCCACCATTATGTGAGTATTGGACGTAAAATTATTGCTTAAGATGTGAAACATAATTCATTCACTCATTCATTCATCATGTTATTTGCACTACTAGTGGAGTAACACTGCAGCACAGTAATGCATAACTACATCGTAGTCTGCAAAATTGTTTGCAGCATGGCAGCCCAAACATTTTGATTGATTACCTGTCGGGGATGAATAGTAGTTCAAAGAGTTTTTTATTCTACATTGTCATCCCTTCCTGAAATATTCCAGACAAAGCGAGGGTGCAGATATGAACCCGGATCCAGAGCCACAAGCTGCACCGATTGTGCAGAAAAAGAGAGTGAGTTGTACTGATGTCCCAGATCCAGCAGCCTCTCCAAATCCTCAAATCCCCACTGTTGATCTGGGTGTTAGTGATGATACTGCCCCTAACCAGCAGTCAGTTCCTCAGACATCACCTTTAAGACAACGTGTGGGTGAAGATTTATGCCGATTAGTCCAGGTAAGAAAAAGCACATATTGGTGAATGTTGAAGGTGAGCATTGCATATAATGGTTAAATGTGATTGGCTCTAATGTGAAGTCTTTGTGTGACCCCACTACAGCATATCAACTATATAAGTCTGATGGAAGTTTTTGGCGCTTCATTTTCCAACCTACAGTCTTCCCACCTGAATATGCATTTGACACAGTCTAATATAAATGCATCAAATTTACCCAATTTGGGTCCACAATTAGAGAATTTGCCTTTTCAAACCGCTCTTGTTGGAGCACCGCAGCAACAACCCTCTGCACAAAGTTCCAGATGTAACAACCTTCCTGTCAATCAAAATTCTGAAGTTGAGTCTCATGACTACCATGTCATGCACGCATCATGCTCAGTGAAACCCGCTGAGAATAAACAACGCAATGATACAATGATGCAAGAGGGAAGTTATCAGGTATTATCCACATTTCTTTTCAACATCTTTCATTTTTGAAATTTGAATTTTGCCACAATTTGATAGACAGTAAAAACAACGTTAATGAGTTTTCTTTTGTTTCTATTACAGCCATTGTCACTCCAGGCTCAATCACAGGAAAGCCAGTTTGGTGAGAGTAGGAGATTGATCCCACCCTCTCAGGGGCTTTTGGCCACTATTGAGCCTGATCACCCAATCTGTAATGCCCCTTTGGCGCAATCTCATAATGGGAACGTACACAACGCCGCTGCTCCCCATTCAATGGGCTTGAAGTTACTACAGCTCCACTGTCATGTGCTACCTCGAGATGCTCAGCACCAGCACAATGTGGATTTGCCTATTTCTGCAGCCTCTCACCCCGACAGTAATTATGGCCGGCATACCTCAGCGAGGGGAGAACAGGAAGTGGGACGTGGTGCAAGAGGACGAATCAATGTCACTTTTAACCATAATCCTGTGCAGAACTCAAATTTTAGAGCCCCTCAGTCCCATGCACATTCTTCACAATCTCCTGTCAACAGGCTGAGAGGTCAGGAGCTTTCAGTTTTCCCGGCTATTGTACCAGCTCATAGACCGCTGTCATTGGAGAATCCTCACCTGCATTTTCAGCCAGGTCAAGGCAACTCCACCACATTCCCCAAGTTGTTGCCACAGTCTCCCTCCAGACCCTCTCCTACTATTTCCATTCCAATTGGAGAAACATCATGCATAAAGCTTTTACATCTACAGTCCCAACCAAAGATGGTAGGTAATATAACTTTTGAAATCACCGTAGTTCTTTTCAAAAGTGACGATTGTGGTAAATGAAACCACCACTAAAACAGTTTTTACTGTCACAGATTTTGCCCTATCCTGCTGCTTTGGCCCCAGATACCAGTCTTATGACCCCAGAGTCAATAAAAAATTCAGCCATCGCATGGCACAATGAAGACTTCAGGCTGAAGTTGCTTAGGGTAGATCCTATTCCACAAATGACAAAAAAATCTACCAGTCACATCACCCCCTATTCTGTCAAGAGGTAAATGTGTAATTGAAATGTTTACTTTTGTGTTCAACCTTTTAATTCTACAGGAGGTAAGAATATGTCATTGCGTCTCTGTTTTTCATGTCATGCATACAGGCAAAAACGGCGAGAACAAAGATTGCAGACAAGAAAAACAGAGGTTACTTTTAGGCCTAATGATTCCATCATTCCAACAGAACAGGTACAACAAAATACAAAAACAAAATCACTTGTACATGTTGTGGCACAAAAAATTTTTGTTGATATTTGTCACTAGCCAACCAAGGAGCTTGTGAAGGAGGAGCCTGATACCAGTGAGAATCAGATCATACCCAAGCCACAGCCCTTTGTTCCAGCTGGTGATTTTCTCAAATTAATTAGTTTAAGACCAAATCTTGAAGCATTTTATAATTCTTTATCGTGTACATTTTTATTTAGCTGTCCTTCTTTTGAAATCCTAGATGTGCTTGACTCTCCATTGACTGGTCAGAAGTTACTGGACAATGCTATATCTACAAGTGCTGAGCTACATGCCTTTGCTGCCACACAGAAAAAAACACCAGAATGTCACGATGCTTTCACCAACACAGACCCAGGTTAGTGGATATGCGGCAGGAATCGATACCCTATTATAATGTAATTTTGGAACCATGAATGAATGCCCAGAACCTCAAAGTGTAATATATTGCATGTAGATCAAGACAATAAGTGTTGACTGTGTGTGGGCATCTATAAAACAGATATTTAACTTTTTTTGCAATGCTTAATCCTACACCTTGATTTTGTCTTTCAGTCTCTCCTCCAACACTTGTGGACAAAAGTGTCTCCCCCAACGCCTCTATGGGTACTGTAAGCCCTGAACGTAAGTTGATTGCACTGACTTCACCTAACTTTCATATGCTTTGGCAGTGTGGAATTAGAAATACACATTTTGTTTCTATGATTTTCTGCAGTGCCACAGCTGTTGGCTGGCCCACCTCCACAGGATGCTGAGGAAACTCTCCAGACTAATGTGAAGAATCTGGTGAGAACACTAGCATAAAGCAGAGGCAATATTGACTGTCGAGTAAAAGTTAAGTCACACTTAACCTAACAATTGTTGAATTTACAATTGGCGTAGTTTTAAAAATACATGCATGTACTGACATGCAAACTGGCCAGTCTTTATGAAAGGTTTCACCCCTCTCTCGCATGCAGCCAAGCATCTCAGCACCTCTCCTGGTATGCAGCAAGCACAGAATATGCAAATCAGGGCTGTACAAAGTCGGTGTCAGATTCATTGTTACTCAGGACTGTATTTATATATTTAGTTTCCCAGGCCGTGCAGGGCCACAGTATAAAGCTGAAAGAATGAGAGAGCACTACAGACAGAGCCACTGCCATCCCATACAGGACAGGATCACATCATCATATTGTCGCCATCATATTAACACTGCCCACAACAATTTCAAAATTTATCTTGTAGGAATTCCTGTCATAAATATTTCTCTCCTTCTCATCTAGAATTTGGAAGGTCACCAGTTCATCAGCGTCTTCGATCTGGAAGCCGAGGCTTTTCAACAAGATTTGCTTCCACAAATCAGCCCACCAGCACAGAGCGTTCTCTCCTCCCAACCATTGTCACCCACCTCAGCGCAGCTTCATCTGTTTGCAACTTCTGTTATTAGGGGTGCTGCTGAGCCTGAGGCGCCTCCTTCACATTCCCACAAGGATTATAATAGAGAAGTTGAGAGAATACTCCTCCCAGAGACGACAGACTTAGCTGAATCTGAAACATGTCTAAACCCGGCATCGATGGATGAACCTCCCACAGTGGTGGCTAGACCCCTCGGTTGGTTTAATTCTCGTCTATCAGAGATGGACGCCCAGTTGGTTGCACTTCAGGACATTGCAGACAACTTAGAGGTGAACTTCTCTAAGGCTACACTGGTAGGTGTTAATGCTTTTTCTTCATACTTTGATCCAATGAGACTTTGCTTTTAGCGCTAATGAAAATTTTGAAACAGCCCCTCATTGTCCCACATTCCCTCCCACATTCCTTCCTCTACTTTTGCAGATGATGAACACGAGTCAGACAGTCAAACCAAAGAAAACTGTTAGGCTGTCTATTCCAAAGGAAGGTATTGCCTATATTGTATTATTCTGCATTACATTGCAAGAATTGTCAATTTGCATGGAATATCACTGTGTAATCAAGTTCTTGAGCTGCATAGTCTGCCGAATATAACTGACAGTGTCTAAACACAATCTAACTTTACCACACATACCTATTGCTATCTTATTCTTGCATGATTACAAAACATTGCAATCACTGTGATATCCATTCTGACAGCATGGAGGCCACGGTCCTACACATCAAGCAAATCGCATACCAGAAGGGCAGAGGAAACAAAAATAGAAGAAAGTCCAGAGGCTCCCGATGACACCTCTGCTGAGGAGAAAAAGCTATCCCCCTGCCATGACTGTGATTCTTCCTCACTTCTCTCACCCTCAAGTAAGTATTTCACTCCTATCTGGAATATTCCTGCCAGATTGAACACTTTCACCAAGGTTACAGACAGTTGCTTGCTCTCATTGGCAATTGAGTTGGTTCTGGTTCTGATTTTGATACAGTTACTAGGGCTTGAGTAGAACAGAAGGTTAATCTTGCATCCCTGCAGTTGTGCAAGGATGAATGTTTTACATCAAACATTTCCTTTTTACTTGCAGCACTAAAAGATCATGTGTCTGATGTGGTTGAAACAGCAATAGAGTAAGTTTCAATCTGCCTTTCAAGACATTTTCTGATTCAGATTATATCGTTTTATTCATCCATCTCTTTCTGCCTTACATATTTATTGTTTTATTTTACTCGTTTCCTCTTACTCCACAGACTTGAAGATGAGGCTCAATCAGATCATTCTGACCTGAACGAAACAGCAGATATCATAGAAGAGTTGGTGAGAGAAGGATTTCTATCCCCATCTGACCTTGCGGCAGTGAAGTCACAGTCAGCACACAGCAGGTTAATTACGTTTCATGAGCGCCATTTTAAGTATCTGTGAAGGATATCTGTGAAATGTGAAGATTACTGAGCCATGACTTCATGTAACTGACAGCAGATTGGATTGGCAGCCTAGTGGTTGGATATCGGAGAGACAAGATCTTGCTCCAGATGATGAAAGGACAGAGTTGATGATGTGGATGAGGAAGAAACAAAGGGAAAGGCTTAAAGCATATAAGCAACAAAGAGAAACCCTTAGGGAGCAGGAGCGCAAACCATATTCTTCTGTGATGGTAGTGGGATTTCATAAAAAGGCTTCTCACAAAAATAAGCATGCCAATGTGTTTCATCCTAGATTTTTAACCACAACTGTAATACTTACTGTTTTCTACAGACACCAGTAAAGAAACGGTCAGCTGCAGTTAGCACAAGCAGTGGGGAAAGAGAAAAGTAAGTGCATGTTTTTTAGTCATGTCAAAACCTGAATCGTGCCTGTGCCTCAGTCTTGACTATAATCTGCATTTAACAGTTTGAAGCGGACAATGATTTTGGAGCAATTTCACCAGAGGTCAGCTGAGGCCTGTTCTTTAGTCAATGATATGCTTGCCATACCTCCAACCATAACCAGTCCTTCCCAGAGTGAGGGTCCCGCAAGGCCTGTCTCCAATTGGTCAGTTGCCTCACAAACATCTGGCAGCAGGCACAGGTACTCAATTCAATGATTATGTTCCAAGGATCGCTTACCCAAAACGTTTTGTTAATAGTGCAAAAGTGGGCTTTGTACTCAATATGGAATATTTAGTCAGTGATGTGTACCATCGGTTATTTGCACCTCTACTGACTTGAGAGGTTGCTGTACATTAATCATCAACCGTATAGAAAGTTGATTCAACTATGTGTCCATATAAAACGACAAGATTGTGTGTCACAATATCCAAATGACATAATTGTACTTTGATTTGTGGCATTGTCAGTACACACAGTTCATTTTTGGGTGACAAAAGAAACCATCTAAGAGCCCGCTCGAGACAGTTTGAACCCCACCGCCGTTCAAGGAGTGCAGAAGGTCAACCTTTGCCTTCAGTGAATTATCACCAAAGACTGGGCTTGCACAGACCAGGTATTACATTAGAATCAAATGATTTCATTTTTTATGTGATTTTCATGTTGTTTGAGATTCAGTCGGTAATGTTGCAGATGACATTACCACATTAAAATTGACTGAAATTGGCAATTACATGATACATGTTTTTTTTTTTGTGCCAGTGACTTCTCTGCCAAGAAGCCGCATGTCTCAGGTGACCAGACGTGGGATGGTCTCTAATGCGAAACGTGAGGTTTATTCACTTCCAGCCAGCGCGGAATACCCAGAGAAGATGGTCAGTAAATCCCCACACAAAAAGGTGCAGAGGAAGGAGAAGAACTTGGAGGAGGAGTACAAGGACCTCTCAGAGACATACAGCCTGACAGGCCTTGAGGACTCCCCATCAAAACCAGTGAGTCAACCATCTTATCACCCAGTCTCATTCAGACATTCTCAAGGAGTGTAATGTTCGGATATAACATTTGAACTTCAAAGTTTAATGTTCAACTGCCACCGTTTCACACTGTGTCATTCCCTCTTTTCTTTGCATATAATGGCTTGGCTATTTGTCGATCAGGATGATGAGCTCAAAGCTGATACATCAGGGATGGACTGGTTGGACAAGCTGTCTGACAGCGAAAGCAGTGTGCTCAGCAAAATCAACTGGGCTGCCATTGAGCAAATGGTAGCAGCTGAGGATGACCACCTTGATTTGTAATTGCACTACAACAAACATTGATAGTCAAATTGTTTTCTATTATATGATGTATTTTATCATAAGATTTGAATACTGGTACTTGTGACAGACATAGATACAATACAATACAATACAATACAATTTAATTTGTATAGCGCCAAATCATAACAGGAGGGACGAGGCATTGTTTTTGCATTGATTGTTGAGTAGATGCTTCACTCTCTTGTATTTTGTGGAATTTTGTGCATTAATTATTTTGTAGTTAAAAAAAACTAAGGTTAAGTTATTTATTTGGTAAAGTCAATTAAATTGGCAATAAAGCTAGTTCTAGTTCTGATTCTGACAAACAAATGCAATTGTCATTTGTTTTGCTTATTTTTATCCTTGAATTTATTTTTTTGTTTTTTGTACAAAAGTAATAAAGGCCAAGACACTTATAAACTGTCCTGTTTTAGTCCTTGCACTACTCCTATCATGAAATATGAGAGAGACAAGGGTGATAAACTGTGGCAGAGTTTCCTTTGTGATGCGTGCCTGTAAATCATTTTCAGCTCAGATTTTGCACCACACTCACACAGATGCAGTGATGCGATGTGGATTACTTTCATGACATGATGAGGATTTGAACAATCTGAGGCGGATCAGGTACATTCAATAATGCACATTTTGAATGTTGCGAAGTCTAACTTTGAGTCAGACCAGGTGGTCCTGGGCATGATATTAATTATTTCAGTGTTCCAACGTATCACTTTGCATCTCTGAAAATATGCATCATGAACTGAACACACTTGAAACTGCCACTTTTTCTCCGAACCACGGTGCAGTTTAGCGGTGTCACCAGTGTGTGGCGCGCTCGTACAGCCGCATGGCGCAGGAGAACGATAGCAACACTTCCGGAGGTCAAAGGTAATCAATGTGTTTGAAAACACGGACAGCTGCAAAATGGATGAAGGTAGCATTTAAACTTCCTCCAACCTTAATACAGCGTAATTACCGCTACACCCTCATGCGGAACCATGCCTCTAGCCCGTCTGCCTGAAAATGTAACATTTCGTGCGAAAACAATCAGCTACTGTTACCAATTCCTACTAGCTGCTAAGCTAATGCCTGTCCACAGTGTTGTGAAGTACCATCACAACACTGTGATGCCGCAGACAATACCGTCACTGATGGTGCAGTCTGTCTTTTACTGTGACCTTAGCAGATACATGTTTTGTCCGCTATTGTCATTTTTACTGCACAAATGCTCCAATATCTCATAACTGTCGCTAGTTCGTGTTGCTACCAACGAGTAACCAAGTTAGATGAATTGAGCGTGCATACTCAACATTTACATTTTATAGTTGTCACTGCGAGTAGTCTCATGCAGCTATATTAGAGTCCCGCATATGTATATGAGACATGTGTAAGGAGTCTACATTTGACCCGCTGGAGCGTAGCTTTGTGATTCAGAGACAATGTTAGGGTAGCTTCTCTAACTGTTTGTTTACTGGAAAAATTGTAAGGGTTCAGTTGCCTTGAATAAAACGGAGGACTTTCCATCATAATGTTTTTGAATGTGAAGGTGTTATTGCTTCGATGTTAAGATATATTGTCAGATTTGACATTCCCAATTGCCCAGTGACAAAGCACAAAGCTGTGCTACACTGCATGAAATGTGTACATCGGTCCCAAGGCAAAATTGACACCTAAGGTGACTTGAAACAAAACTCTTTTGCAGAGAAAATGAATGACGGCGGAGACGTTTCCTCTGTGATGGGGTTCTCTGGATTTGGTATGGAATCAGAGACATGAAGTTTCTTTCACTGTTACCAGCAAGAGTGATAGTATGGTGTCTGTGAGGTATCACTTTTGGTTCCTTTCAGGTAAAAAGGCAAGGACGTTTGACCTGGATGCCATCTTTGAACAGACCAGACGCACAGCCATTGAAAGGAGTCAGCGAGTATTGGGTGAGTTCAAATGGAACGTGAGAGCAAGTATGGTATGAGAGGAGCTGTTCACTAATCTTGTGACTCCTGGCATTGTGAATTCCCCCTTAGAGGAGAGACAACAGTCAGGGGAAGAAGTCCATAGCTCAGAATCTTGCAAGTCATCAGGCCAGGTTCACAAGGTTGCAGCTACCACATCAAGGTAATATGTATTTCGAACATAAATTATTAAATTGGCTCCAATATTTTGTTTAGTTAGAACCCCAATGTTTTAGACTCGGCCGTTTTTGCAGAAAAGAGGATGAGAGCAGCAGTGGTTCAGACTCAGAGTTGGGCCCTAAGACTATTGGGCCTCCTCGTCCCCGTCGTGATCGGGATGAAAATGATGATGAAGATGACGACGATGATGATGATGACCTCGTGGGACCACCTCTGCCTCCGGGTTACATGGGCAGCACAGCTCACAGTGATGATGATGGTGATGAAACAGATGAGGGAGAAGACGAGGATGACGACGTAAGTCTGATGTATTTTGATAATTTGCTGTTGTGTTGAACATTTTCACCAGAAGATGGCAGCACAAAAAAAGGCATCTGACATGGTTATTTTCATTACTCACATCCACATACCATTGGGATCGATGATTGATTTATTTGCCTGTGGTTATTTATCTTCATATTATGAAAGCATCTCGTCTGTAATGCACCATTTTTTGATCTATACTGAACTTTATTTTCACCCAAGAATCCTGTGAAAAAGATCCCAGACACACATGAGATCACTCTTCAACACGGCACCAGGACGGTAAGTGCTTTATTGCAGAAATGATATTTATTACCTTACATAACTAATAAATGATTACAAGTTAATTATCCGTGATAACAATTACGATTAAAAACAAGTTATCGTTGTGAATATAGTAGTATGTCTATATGTTTTTTGACATCGACATAAAGTGTTGTTTCAATCAATAGCTAATGATCATTCTTGACAATCACTAGCTTTAAAGATGGTCCAAAATCTTGTCTATAGAGGATTTTCGTTATCGCCTCTGGACTATAACTGTGTTATTTTTGAGAGGCACAAATCGGGCAGGAGATCTTCAGCAATGATGCATAATGCCATGTAACAATTCATTTTTAAAACCACCGCTGATTGCAGTGCAAGCTCAACTTGGACAAGCACAAGCATTTCTACCTCCTATCCTTTTTTTAATCAGACTGCTTTGGTCTGATTAATACAGAATCTCTGAAATGAAGTGATTGTCCAAGCTTGTGGGTTGACAAAATCCTGTATATAATATGAATCCCTCTGCAGGTATCAGCTCTCGGCTTAGATCCGTCTGGAGCTCGTCTGGTGACAGGCGGGTATGATTTTGACGTGAGGTTCTGGGATTTTGCTGGGATGGACCAAGCTCTGCAGGCTTTCAGAACACTGCAGCCCTGTGAATGGTGAGTATTCCTCCACAACATCATTGCAGCATCCTGCCGTGTGCCTGATCAGGCTCAAGCAAACATTTAACTCACACAACCTCTGTACACGGCGGTGTGCAGACGTGTCACGTTTAATTGGGTCTCCCGTTCTGAAACATTTCGTTTAAAATGTTGTGTATCTATGCTACACTGAGGCCACCATCTGATTTTGGATTCATTGTGCGTTTCGGGAAGCACTGAGCTGAGACAGACCTTCCCTTTATTGGCAACCATTCACGCCACATTTAGTCTGATTACTGCCCCATATGCTCTACAGACACACTGGGCTTTATTTACACACTATATTGTGATGGTCACTCTTCAATGTGTTTGACCACCCTGGCAATTCAACACCAAAACAAGGAACAGCTTGGGCATTTGTGCTTTACGCCGGACCAAAGATGTTACAAAAACCCAGTTTTTAAAATGGATTATGCCCCACTTAAATTCGACAATGGAATATTTTGCTCACGCCAATCTACCCCCTACTGTGCCATAGCTGTTTGACATCGACCTCAATTGCAAATCCATCCTGGTTCAGTGGTTTACATTGTCTATCTTTGCTGTTGCACGCCCTCCTGGACAGTTTGGAGTGATTGCGTGTTTCTGTATTGTTAATGAAACAGTCTCTCATATTCCTTATGGAATGGTTGTTTTTCACATTTACCATTAGTGTGAACTTCATGACTGGGCAGAAATCATGCACTCAACTATTGTATGCGAGCATTCAAAAACATGGAAAATTATTTCAGTGTAACTTTGTGCTGATTATCATCTGTTCCCTATAGATGTGCTAAGTTTATATTTTAATCCCCACAGCCACCAGATCAAATCTCTACAGTACAGCATCACAGGCGATGTTGTCCTGGTGGTCTCTGGTAATGCTCAAGCTAAAGTGTTGGACCGTGATGGCTTCAACGTGATGGAGTGTATTAAAGGAGACCAGTACATTGTGGATATGGTCAACACCAAGGTATGTCAAAACAATACTCACAGAATGATTTCACTCATGGAGGAAAACAGAACCACATTTTTATTCACCACCGGGAAGTGAAATTTAATATTTACACTGCCATTTTCAAATTTGCACATGGAGTGACATGCACACATGCAAATACACACAAGCACTGTACAATCAATAAGGGGAGGGATTGCAGAATGTGGGGATGGCGCCCCCAAACGGGTTGAGTTTAGGTGCTATGCCCAAGAGCACCTCGGCAGTGCTAAGTGCATACTATCGTCATACTATTTGGTCTGAGTATGCACTTGAATCGTCCACTGTCCCATCCCCAAAGACAGTGGCTCAGCCACTGCTGTTTCATATGTCTCCTGTGAAATGGCTGTGACAAACTGCTTGAGTGAGCAATGCTTCAAATTAAAGGTTTGATGTTCAGCTCTTTTGTATTTGCCCCATGTAGTAGGTCGGCTGCCAAGGTGTAATGGTAGCAAGGTGCAACTACAAGCTTGTGTGTTTTTGTATTTGTGGATAATTGCTCCGCACAGCCCCGGGGCGTTCTCAGGGGAAAGGAACACCACATGCTTTGGATATTCTCATGGTAGAACTTGCTTGCAAAAGAGGAGCTCAATGGAGTGCCCATGCGATGGGTTTTCTAGTGTTGAAAAAAGCCGTGTTGGTGGGCATTTGCCATCTGTGCCAGCTGCGGTGCATTACGACACGGTTTATACTAACCATATGAACACTTGAGCAAGTGAAGGCCCATTGATCCCAAGTAGCGCTTTCCAGTCCTAAATCACATCTGGAGCTGGTTGGAAGTTGGAGTTGGGTCGATAAACATCAGATTTTAGCCTACTGAAAACAACCCCGTCCGTTAACTTTGTGCTGTTAACAAGGTGCTTAGCCTGTCAGCCGCTACTGCCACATTTTAATTCAATCTATTATTTGCAGATAGCTGTATAAACACACACACACACACACACACACACACACACACACACACTCACACACGCATGATATGCACACATGATGACATATTGTAAATCACTAATTATGTCACATGCAGAATAGTGTGCTAATCTTTGAGAATTTCCATTGTTATCTTGAGACAAACTTCACCATCAGAGTGAGCGTGGAAGCGGCACGGCCATTTAGACACCAGTGAAGGTTTGTCGTCATTTCTTTGAAAAAGTTAAAAACCAGGCAGGGTCCTTTATTATGTCAGCAACATGCTTAAACTACTTGACAGAGAGCAGGCGAACATCTCTCAGTCATCCACACATACCAATGTCATTTGGTCAACCTCTGCTCATTCACTGACCCCTCCTCCTCAGCTTGCTGTCACATAGAGGCACGTCAGGTCTGAGGCCTTTTTGCGGCTCCTCTGTGCGTTCAATTGACCTGGCAGTTGTGTGGAACTTGTCTCTCTCATCTGTTCAGCTTTGAAGTTTGAAGTTTGCAATGAGTAATTGTCTGCAGGAGGAAATGGCTAAATTGCCCTGCAAGGAGTTCACCATTCAGAGCTGTGACCAACAACAAGCCTGCTGCTTTGCTCTGCGGGTCATTGGCTGTTTCGTGAGGAACAGCCTCTTAAAGGGATTTCAGAATTTGGGGCCACACCATTAGAAATAAAGGGTGAAACAAATCCCTGCAACTGAGTCATTTTATGGTACCTGCGACACATCTCAACATACTTAATCCGCAATTGTTCCCTTGTGCAGTTTTGATTGAAGTCACAGCGCGTAGGAACAGGAATCTCAGGAAACAGAATTGCATAGATTATAAAACATGCCCAAGCAAGACAAGCGGATAGATTGTAAATGTCTTTGGCTTCCTTTTTCCGCCGCTGGTTAAATTTCCTTAAAAGCTATTCCACAGCCATGTTTGCTTTCAGCTACTGCACTTGGAATACTCTTTGATATATACTCACTGTTTGATAATTCCATATTCTGCTGTCTTCAGGGTCACACAGCCATGCTGAATGGCGGCTGCTGGCATCCCAAGATTAAAGAGGAGTTCTTGACATGTTCCAATG
Source organism: Carapus acus (assembly GCA_900312935.1). Lineage (NCBI taxonomy): Eukaryota > Metazoa > Chordata > Actinopteri > Ophidiiformes > Carapidae > Carapus > Carapus acus. The sequence goes on from OMPJ01028274.1 coordinate 35,243, forward strand.
ACGGGTGAGTCTTGCTGAAATGTAGTTAAGTATAGTAGACTTGTCATCACAAATGTTACTGCTTGGAAATCTAGCAGGGGAATGTCAGCACTCCATGACTTGATCTTGCCAACTCAAGTTCATGTCCTCTCCTCTCTTCCCATTCCCTCTGTCACCAGTAGGGAGTCCTCTAGTCCAGACTTTGGTTTTGGAGAGACTGGCACATCTTTGTCAACCACTGACTTGACACGTGGCTCTTTTGCACTGGCTATGGTCCAATGAATAAATCTTATATTTACATTAGTGATTAGGACTATTGCATTATTATATCCCGGTGTCAAGTATTCCCATCAGTCAGCAGAAATTTAGAGGACTACCTCCTGAGATGCAGGAATAATCCCATATTACTCCAGAAGCTGTGACCCATTGCACCCAGCAAAGGTCTGCGTGTGTTTTTGAATAAATATGTGTGACTCTCAGGGAGGGAGCAGTGCAGTGATGAGTCTAAGTGACTATGACAGGCAGCAGTGCTGAACCCCATGGCTACCATCATTAAGTGGAAAAGAGGGCCCTGGCTTTGCGGGCAGGCCACGACCCAGCGTTAACCAGCATTTCTTCTTGCCCAGATGTACAGGCTGGTTTATTTGGCTCTTATTGAGGTTGTGGAAACCCTCCCTCGGCACACTAGCATTGAGTGTTGCTCCAGGCCAAACTCGCAGGAGTAAAGCATCAAACCAGTGCATAGGGAGCCATTGGCAGTCACTGCAGCTGCACTAGAGGGAGAGCTCACAGTGTAGGTCATTGGTGGGTGTGTAGCTATCATTTTAAGATTACTTGTCTGTTAAATGCTTTGTTATGTTGTTTTTCACAGAGTGGTTATCACTATGTGGCAGGGGAAGCACACTTAGATCCTCATTGCTTTTAGTTGCACTATTTTAAGGTTTTACATGAAGTTATGTTAAGAATCTGGTATTCACACCTGTCTTGATTACTTCTTTTTGAAAGCGACTCAGTCCTTACTGTAACATTTCATCCACTTGGTGACAAATGTTTGTCCTGTATTTTACTGCATATGTACATTATACACATTGTGTGCAAGGGTGGTATGCTATGGCCTGTAGCATGACATGCATTTTATATTCCCGCAAAAAAAAACAAAATCACAGATATCCACAGAGATTTATCAAGATTTTAGTCCTCATACTTTCCAGGAATCACAATTATCATCTTAACATTTTAATTTAGTTTAATTTCATCTGCCGTGGTGCTATTCTGTGAATAACTATCCTCTCTGCTCAGGGCTGTAGTCCCTGCTCCTCCTACACACGGAACAGCAATGGGTCAATAGTACCACGGGGTGCCTGCCACTGGCTGTGTGTGATCATACATCAAGCAGACACAGATATTCTGTGTTGGTATGTTTGTCTGTCTCTCTCAACTGATTTAGGAACTCTTCCTTGTTTTCATTTGAATAGGTCATTTAGTGTGCTCACTGGACTGCCCAGCCTCTTAATTAAAACCCTCCCTGTTGTGCGGAATGGCATTCATATGAACTGTCCCACAACTCTTTGAATGATTTCATTACTCTAGCCTTTACTGCCACAACGGAAGTGGATGGGAGGGAAGAATTGATGAAATGGGTCAGCAGTGCAGCTGTGGGTGGGTGCTGATTGTCCCAGCACACTGAGTGCTTAATGGGCATTGAGCAGTGCCACTGTCGCCACTGAAAAGGGATTCTGCTTGGACTGTCTTCTTCCCACATTCCTTTGTAATTTTGTTCAGTCAGTGCTCAGTTGTAAAAAAAAACAGGACATTTTCCAAAAATGGTTGAAGAACCTTGTGGATATTGGCCAAAAGATTGAACAGCCATTTCAAAGTCATTGATTTATCCCTGAGAAAGAGGAGGCTAAATGCACTTGGACCCTTCCTGATGGAAGTGCTCCTTGCCAAGTCTGCTCTTCCCGATAACTTTGAAAAACATCTCTGCTGTATTTTGGGAGTGAAAACATTTTCCAAAGAACTAAATCCAAATGCTGTTACCCAATGATTTTTTTCAATGTTTTATTTGAGCCAAAAAAAAAGTAGAGTAAGTGTAAGAGAACAAACTGAATCTTTTCGAGTAAAGATTGCCTTGTCTTCAATTTGGCTTTGAACCAACAGTAATACAATTTTATATACTTTTTTATCACCCATGACAAATACTCCGAAAGCACTATTCTGCTCTTCATAGCAACGGAAGCTGCAGTCACTGAAGCAGGAGATAGGGCAGTTGGTCAACCGTGAAATGGGACCACATGTTTCTTTTGTCATATTTCATATTTAAAGACAATGTTCTGCATGTGCATGCAGAAATACACAGTTTGTGTGGAATCTCAACATTCAAACCCCCAAGAGGTTTGAATGTTGAGGTTTCCTAGTGACTGGCTGTTAGTGCTGCTGCTGGACTTGTTACAGTATGTAGCTGTGTGCAAAGAGACCCAGAAGACAACATGGCAGGTCCTCTCACTACAGGGGAGCCATTTATCTTTGTCCCAGATCTACTATTAACACGTGGTTTTGACACATGATAGACACGCTATGACTTATTGAGGAATCACCCTTGGAGAGCATCCATAGCGATAGAGCAAGTCATAGAAAGCAGAGCGATGATTTGCCATATAGATTCATTCTCGATTTGTGTTGTTTATGCACAAACATACCAAACTCTCTTTGTGGTGTGCCAGTTGGTGTCTCGCATTGGTTAAAATAAGATTGTCTTAAGTTCCATTTAAATGTTTCCAGGAGGTGTGTTTATCAAGTATGGAGTTCATCTGTCTTTCTACAAGTGGGATAATGTTCTCAGCCAAATGCATGCAGCTAGAGGGGAAAGGCTGACTGGGCTCTTAAGGCTGAGCTGCATGACCAGGTCAGGACAGCGACGACAGAATGTAGGTCTGAGTGCATCGGGATGTTTCCACAATTTGACACATCAGGTTCATCCACAGTCCAGCGGTTCTTTGCGTTTCCTGCCTTACAGTGCAAGTGTTCCGTGTCCTGCCCAAGAACTCACATACCGTAAGATTAGTGCATACCATACGTTTTGCTTAGAGCCTTTATTTTTAACACCAGCAGACTGCATTTTGGACATTCACATAGAAAGTATCGCAACTGCTGGATTTTCCATTGTGTCTGAATACAGTGTTAGTTTTCTTTTTTTTATCAAGCTGAATACCACTCATCGAGTCATTGCAAGGATGCTTGTTGAAATGCAATTTATAATCCACGTTTTCTCCTCTACACCCAAAGACATGCCATTACTTTGATAACTGCTGTATGTCCCATCCAATCTCAGTTTGTAGTATTTCATGAGGGACCTTTCAAAGTGTTGTTGTTATTCTTTGTGATTTGTTCAGCTGGTTCTGAGGACACCACCACATTGTTGCTTTGCCAATAGACAATGCCACAGCCCCCTGCGCTTCACCGCAGTTCATCCAGCGAGCAGTATATACGTTTCCTTTCTTAGCACCCCATATATTCCTTATCTGATCATCTGGGAAAGCGATCCTTGCAGGCATCAACCCCACCAGGCCTGTAACCTGGAGCAACGATAAAATCTGGGGGCCTGTTGCTCCTCAGTTGATGTGTGAACGGCAGTGCTACCTCGTAAAGTGCTCACGCATGAGCGAGGCTGTATGGGTCTCATTTTATTGCATTCACCCTTATGTGTGTGAAGCGTTTGTGCAAGAACAGGGGGCTCCTGATTGAAGGGAAAACAGGGTGGCAGGGAATAGGACAGGGGTGAAGGTACTCAGATTGCCCCCCAATGTTTTTTTTTACCCCTCCGTCTTCATGCTGCATGAGAATATTCTGACACCTCATCCAGCTTCGTTGCAACCGAAAGTCGGTTTTGAGAACCGACTTTCTCAAAACAGCCTCCCTCTGCGAGTGAATAATGTTTGAGGCTTGCCACAGTGTTTCCCTCTGGAATAAGAAGGTGTAACTGTCAAAATGAATTAGTCCCAGATGGAGCTGAATTTTTCTTGGGCTTTGTTCTCATTTGTTGCAAGTGGCATATTTTATTAATGTTAGTTCTTAAGATATGTGTTAGTTTTGTAATGGCTGACAAAGTGTTTTTGCACACTAATTACCCATTTTAGGGTAGTGTGTATACAAGGCCCAAAGCTTCCTCTTCCCCCTGCCCTGCTCTGTGTCTTGGTCTTGACAGGTGAGGGTAGGCAGTCATTGCCTGGGGTCCATGGCTGGTTCAACACTGGTGGGCTTCCACCTCTCTGCTCCATCCCCCTGTCATACAGCGGTGCCATGTTTTGGAAAGACCCTAAAGGATAAATTGCATTCCGTGTTCTGTGTGCGACGTGAAAGGTTATGTTGTCTTTATTGGCCTGACAGCAATCCATGGCCCTCTGTAAACAATATAGACGTCTACTTGAGGAATCGGGAGGAACAATTTGTTATCTTGTATGTCTCTGTCTTTTCCACCCATCCCATTTTTCTGTTTTTTCTCTCTCTTTCACTCATATCTTTATCTCTTCCTCTCTCTGCCCCTCTCTCCTCCTCTCCTATTCTCCCTCTCCCTATCTCTCTCTCTCCCTTTCTCCCCTTTTCTCCCACTCGGTTTCTCCCTCTGTCTCTCTCACACACAAGTACGCCGGCATATATCTGTGGCTGTGTAAACACGAGTACCCTTCTTTATACAGATGGAAGGTGGTAAATTCTCCATCCTTTCCCAGCACGAGATGATTTCATCATCTACAACGTTGGTTTGTGTTGAATTAAACAACTATGCATCAAACTGAGTTTTATCTGAGGCTTGCCAGTTTTCACTCAAGCCGTATATCTTCAGATGGCATTTGTATCACACTGTTAGACTTGTCCAAACATTTGTGTGTGTGTGTGTGTGTGTGTGTGTGTGTGTGTGCGTGTGTGTGTGCGTGTGTGTGTGTGTGTGTGTGTGTGTGTGTGTGTGTGTG
>OMPJ01028277.1:0-20158 GCA_900312935.1 Carapus acus
TTTTTTCTATTATTTCTATTTTTTCTATTATTACTACTATTATTACTACTATTATTACTACTATTATCACTATTATTATCATTATTATTATCATTATTATTATCATTATTGGACTCAGTACTCCTCTCGGCTCCATGTTTATTTTTGTGACCTCTTCTCTCCTGGGCCTCGCCAGTGGCTTCCCTCAGTCCACCCACCCCTCTGGCCGGTCCAGTCGTGTTCCCAAGCCTGTCTTATGCTGCAGGCAGCATGGATCCCACGCTCACCCCCCTCATGCCCGCAGAGAAGATCTCCATCTCCAGTTTTAGGCCAGAGCTGCTGGAGGAGGTGAAGGACGTTCTTATCCCGGCGGAGATGCTCATTGTTCAGCATCACCGCATCATAGGAAAGGGTAGGAGACGGCAGAATACTAGAATATTCTACAGTATACTGACCGTGCACACTCATACTCTCCCTCTGCCGCCATTTCTTCTCCCCTTTTGTTTTCCTCCAGGTCACTTCGGCACAGTCTATCATGGCTACTTCACTGACCACACCAACAGAGAGATACACTGTGCTGTCAAGTCCTTGAATAGTAAGTAGTACCATTTTGCCCTGCTTGTGATTCTGGAAATGTTTTCAAACTGCGCCCTCCACGTTCTTTCCGCTATTTGCAGGAATAACAGATGTGGAGGAGGTGGAACAGTTTCTGAAGGAAGGAATAATAATGAAAGCTTTCCACCACACCAACGTTCTGTCCCTGCTGGGTATCCTGCTGCCCCAAGAAGGACTCCCCCTAGTGGTGCTGCCTTACATGAAGCACGGCGACCTACGACATTTCATACGCTGCGAGAAGAGGGTGCGACTGCTAAATTAAACAGTGGAAATTAATCATCTGATGATGAATTTATGTGCAGCCATCTGTGAAACATTTCCAACCGTCTTAACTTGGTGTTGCTGTATGTGCTTGCTGGATTTCTCCAGAACCCCACTGTGAAGGATCTTATCGGCTTTGGACTGCAGGTTGCCAAGGGGATGGAGTATTTGGCTCAGAAGAAGTTTGTGCACAGAGACCTCGCAGCTCGAAACTGCATGTGAGTAACTGCAGGGCAGATCGGAGAAACTGCTTTCCCCCTGACTCCATAACGGCAAAGTTAGCCTTCGTCTCTGACCTCTCCCATCCTCAGGCTGGATGAATCCTACACAGTGAAGGTGGCCGACTTTGGAATGGCCAGAGATGTTTTCGATAAAGAGTATTACAGTGTTCAAGACCACAGAAAGGCCAAACTCCCCGTCAAGTGGATGGCCATAGAGAGCCTGCAGACACAGAAGTTCACCTCCAAGTCAGACGTGGTGAGCACAGGTCGTGGGGCTCTGGTCCTTTGAACGGCCCCAAGGAGACCAATTTGGCGTATGAGGTACTTGTAACCCTTTCCTGTCCCGATGCAGTGGTCCTTTGGCGTGCTGATGTGGGAGATGCTCACCAGAGGAGCAAGTCCGTACCCGGAGGTGGACCCCTACGACATTACACACTACCTGCTGAGGGGTAGGAGGCTCCCGCAGCCTCAGTACTGCCCCGACCCTCTGTAAGTGGTGATGAGGTTGTATTATTTGTATTACGACAAAGCAATACAGCTGGAAGTTGCAGGACAAAATCTGTTTCCAGCAGGTTCAAATAGTAGTTGCCGGATTTCTAGAAGGTCGCCCTGAAGTGTTAAACCATAAATTGTACACCATGTTTCTCAAACGTGGTTAAGCAATGTTGTTAATGTGTATGTCCACATCCTCGACACCGACTCTTCACATGCATAAACACACACTCACATACGCACTCACAGACACACACACACACACACACACACAAGCACAAACAGATGTTTATGGTCATTTGAGGAATACTTTAATGAGAAATCCAGTGGCCAGTTCCTCTGAAAACTTAAAGAGTGATGAAGGGGAATCAATCATTCATGTCTGCTGGCCACAAAGCCCCCAAACCACTACCAAAGTGGGTCAAACAAGGCGTTTCAGAAATCTTTAGACATTCCTTTGAGTTTGTTTTACACTCTTGTGTCAGCTGGAATGAGCGAGGGTGATGGGGTTGATGTGTCCTCTCAACCATGTGTCCTCTTAAACCTACACACTAAATATAAAAACTGAAGGGACTTGTTGTGTTCAGGTACACTGTCCTGCTCCAGTGCTGGGACCCTGATCCGGAGATGAGACCCAGCTTCGCCACGCTGGTCTCAGCCGTCCTAACTATCCTGTCTGGTCTGGAGGGGGAGCACTACATCAGTCTGAAGGTCACTTACGTCAACCTGGACCAGCCGCGCCCGTATCCTGCTCTGACTGAGTCTGCCGATGAGTATGACTCCACAGATCCTGAAGACTCAGGCTCGGTGTCCTCCTGATCCAGCTGTCCTTTGGTTCTTAACTGTCAATGCACGCAGATCTTGCCACACCTGCGAATGTTCATGGAAGGTTTACGTAGCATGTGGGAATGTTGTAGCGGTACTTTCAGAGCATTAAGCCTCGGTCCAACCAGGATGATTGGCAGCGAACAACAGTTTGACCTTTCAAAATACTACCTAGCTGTGCTCAAAGTGTGTGAAGCGTAAACCCTGTAAATGTGCACATGAACAACCAACTGAAATTGGAGTGGCCAGTTTGATTTTCTTGTCACATGCGCTCAACAATTTTCGTAAGGAAGCATCCGCATGGTATTTGTTAATGAAATGTAAGGACACACAACTTACCGTACTTGCATAATGCATATTTGGTCTTTGTAGCTGAGTTTGATAGCTAAGGCGAAAAAAACATTTTTATCTTTGTTATTTATTCCCAACTATGAGCTCTGGAAAGGGATGAGGTTATCACAGCTTTTGAACTCAGACGTGGAAGGTGATGAAACAGGCAGTAGTTTGTACGCTATTTGTCTCTGCAGCGCCATGTTGGAAATCCCATTATTCATCATCTGATAGTGTAGGTCTGCTGGTTTGCCAGCTGACTGCTGAACCTTATCTTGTTTATCCTGTGTTTTTATTAGACGTTGTTAATATCTCTGTAATAGTTTTTGTCTTGACTTGCGGTCGCATGTAAATAGGAACTGCTGCAATTTAAACCGAAGCTAACAACCAAAAGTCTTGTTCTTTTTTAAACCGGTTGAGAAATTTTCTAGCGTGACAAACACGAAATGAAGGAGGCCAGTGTTAATGTTCTATCTCGGATGCGCTTGTGTCAAATGTTCGACTCAGTTTGTTGTTTTTAGTGTCCTCAGTTTGAACAACCGCGGGGCAGGTTGGTGCACAACCTGGTCCCAACCTATCCCAAAACTTTGCAAAAAGTTAGTTCACGATTTAGGAGGAAACAAATAGACGCTACTTTACATTTTGTTGGCTCACCTGTCCCGCAATGCACTACCATTGGTCCATCGGCATGAATAAAGTGACATTTAAGCTTGAGGAGGTGTAACTTGGAAAATGGTGGACACAGAGTCAGCAGAAACACTGAGGGAAAGGTCAAAGTCAGAGTCAGGCAGTAATGGTGAACAAATCCAAACAGGAGGTGGACAATCAGTAGCCACAGGAATATTTCAGTTTTGTTACGCCGTCAGACCTCTGGTGAAACGTGTGGCTGTGAGAGGAACATGTCACACACACCACCATAGGCAGCAGGGCAGCCTGATGGCAGTTATGCTGCGTCATCGGGTGATGGTCATGGGCTCACAGATGTGATGGAGAATTCTTTGGTACGTCCTCCTCCTCTGAGGACATTGGTTTCATCATTGGTATTACACGGTGGAGATAGTAAGTTTGACTGAAATATGAAGCTTTAAATTAAGTTGGAATGTGGGGAACAAAGTTGGCATGATTGTGTCAATCCAAAGGAAACCGACATCCACCAACGTCCTCATTTTTATTTATGTCATCATTGAGGAAATTGAAGGAGCAGAGCTGCACATACTACACTAAATCGACTATACTGTTACAGCAGAGGAAGCATTATATGTATATATTACGATATTCACCCTTTTGCTTTTAATTCCTTTGCAGTCTTGTGATTGTTTTGTATATTTTGGGATCTCACGCCCGCCAAGCATAATGTCAACCACTTTCCTGAGAGAATCACCATGTTTTCTGTTTTGTCTTTTTCCTCGGCACAGTGTCTTTTGAGATAGAATGTATTAAATGAAAGTATTTATTTGTTTATAGAACTGTCATGATGTGGAAGTAAATGTTGGCCATAATGACACTGTCACTGTTTGATGTTGTGTCTGCTTTTTCCTCCTCGCAACCCCCAAAATTCACCCTTTGCGATGGTGTCCACTAGATGTCAGCATTGCTTCGTACCTTGCTGACCGTTAGTTCTTGTTTATAACGTGTAGTTGAGCTGTACATCACTGTTCAAAATCCACAATGGTTATGAGACGTTGCACCAAACAACAAGACAATGTGGGACCACCGTCTTTCTCTTATTATGCATGTGAGACACATGGCGGTGCCAAATGGTCGCATATTTGACTCAATGAACTGAAGAGCGGGCGTCGACAGACAATCTGTCCCCCACCGCAAAGAGGACACGCTCTGTAAAATCCACTCACAACTCCCTGTGCTGTAAACAGATGTCACACATGCCCGTTTCCAAGTCAGCCAGGCAAATAAACATTGTGATTTTCGCTCTTCTCTCATGTTGCCAAGAACTGAAGTGAGTCCCCAGATGAGGAGGTCTTTGATAGAGACGGAGGGAGCTGGGCTTGCATCAGCGTGTGTCAGTCCATCCCTGCAAGACATCCAAACATCCTTCAGCCTTCTTTCTCCCTGTTGTACCGCTTGGCCAGAAAAACGGCAGCACCTGTGAGCGGACTCAGCCGAGCAAGCCAAAATTCTGCATTTTTACGAGGGCCCCATATCGGTGAAGGCTCTCTACCTCATTTTTATGGTGACTTAACATACATTTGGACGTTAGCCTGACAGGAGCAGAGCTACAGGACCTCTGTTTGGGTCCATGAATACCAGAGACGTAAAATTTCAGCACTCCTTTGGTTCTGGAGAGGAGGAATAAGAATTTGTGAGTCTGGGTGTCGAAAAACATTTTTGGATGTAGAGGGGTAATTATTTTTAGATGTCCAAAATGGTGGCAGGCACTCAAAAATAAGCGTTGGAACAGAGTTGGGGAGCTTATGTTTCCTTTCTGCAGGCATAAACAAAGGCCAGCACAATCCAATGGAACCTGGGCAACAAGACAACTGTAATCATATGTTACACTCGACCTAGCACAGCGCTACAGTTAGTGCTCAGAGATTCATTCTGAATTTCCCATGCCCGGCAGCAAGCCTTATTTTGACAAAAAGAGACATATTGGGTTCAGCGAGTCCACCATTTCTAGAATACGGCAATTGTATCGTTAAAACATATCTGTGATCACCCATCTGGACAGTTTTTTTTTTTGTTGTTGTTGAATATTCAGGCTTGTTTTCTCAATGTATCAAGACCCTCAAGAGGGAGCTGTTAAAAAAGAAAAAAGACTTCATCTGCGGCACATGGGGTAGTCTATGCCCACAAATGGGATGGATGTTGGATGATTCTTTAACTGTTCATTTTCAGCACATTATCTTGCTCAGATGAGTGTGAGGTGTGTGCAAAAACATTTCGCTCCTATTTCCTGACAAAAATTAGACTCAGAACAAAAACGTACAACCCACAACCTTACACACTGCCGAGTTGCGAGAGGTGCAAATTGCATGTGGCGAGAGTCGTTTTGGGAAGAGGAGCTCACACAGGAGAGGTGTTCAATCAATCTATCTGTCAATATTTCAAAAAGTAGCACCAAGTGTAAAAGATCGCAGGACACTCGATGGCGTGATTGACAGGGAGCAAAGGCAAGATAAGTGCAGAGGGAACTGTTGCTGGGGGAGGCGATCAGAGTGATGATGGCGGCAGATTTGCAGAGGAAGGTCCAGAGGACTTTCTAAAGCCTGCGTTTGACCTGCAGAGCTGCTCGCTGAGGGCTGGAGGATCATCAGCGTGGGGTGGAACGCCGCCTGCAGCCTGCCAGATTGCTGAGCACATGGTTATGATCCAGGCATCAGCAGCCCTGAGCAGTAACACCACATCCCCCTTCCGACCCTCCTCCACCTCTAAACAGGCCCTGCGAGCCGAAGGAAGAGGAGAAAAATGCAATGTTGCACGGTCGTGGCTAGAAACCTCACTCCTCAGAGAGTTCTGGGCTGCACGTTTAATACAATCTATTAATAATTTAACCAGCTCTTTCTTTCTTTTAAGGGAGGAAGACTAATAACAGTGTTCCCCTCCTCTGTGCTGCTCTCACAGAGGAGGCGCCCTCTGACAAGATGATATTGCTTCGGCGCTGAAGGAGATAGATTTGAGATATAGGGATGTTAAAAGCTATTGATTTCACGGCAACATGCCTGACCTACTCCCCACAACCCCCCAGTGGTTGTGAGTTGCACCTCATGGGATTTTGCATCAGTTTGAATCGGCACAATGGAGGGAAAAACAAAAATGTTGAAACCCCAAAAGGCTTTACACCTCAGATGTCACGTCCTCCTCCAATTAAACGTGGCAAATAAGACAACGCACAATTGGACCTAATTCAAATTCAAATCCCACGTGTGGTCAATCATCAGTCTATTTTGCCACGATCATTGTACTTCGCTGGGGAACAGAGTTGGAAAGAATGCCACACGCTCTTTCCGCATGGCTTCCTTTTCATTAAGCAAAATGATTAGTATGAGATTGGATCACGACCACGTTTCGGTCCTCATGTGCTCAGGATGGGACCAGTTTGTCCTGATTGAAAGTGGAAGAGAGAATTAATGGTTTCCTGCTGTAATTAATCTTTATCAAGTGGCACCAGCTCTGTCAGTCCTGCCTGGAAGCTAGTTTAATTGTAAACAGGAAAACACGCTGATTCCATTGGATTCCATTCGCATCTCCAGATTAAGCGGTGGAGTGCGTTTAAATCACTGAAGTGTGAACTTGTCTTGAGGGGCCCTCAGAGTCCTCCTGAAATCAGGAAACGTCTCTTAAATGAGCACTTTGCTCAGACTCATCGTACGCGCCGTGCACCTGTTGCACTGCCGAGCTAATCTCCTTATGCTTCGATAAGGCGAAGCACCCTCAACCGCGTTCCAAAACACCTTCCTAGAGCCGGAGCGAGCGTCCGATCCATCTCGCTGCCTATCTAAGACAGGCACGGACCGGCGGGCGTCGTCTGCCAGAGCCTGGAAGTCTCACAGGTCCACTTACCGGGGCCACTTGAAGGAGCCAAGCTATTAAGAGACGGATGGCCCGGCTGAGAGGTTTCGAGGATCTCCTCAAAGAAGGACGACAGCGGCTGCCTGTTGCGAGGCCTAATTGTCAATTAAGTGTGAACCTATTCATGTTTGGAGGCTTCGCCGATGCTCTGAAGGACTGAGATGAAGTGGCCTGCTTTCACTGACTTTCAAGACACATTGGTGAATTATTGCAAAGGTCTGCTGTCCGCTAACCTCCTACTTTCACTCCTTTGTGTTATTGAGGTGGTAAGATGGTTCTGATGAATAGGTATTAGACTCTGCATTATGAAAATAAGAGCTCAACAAGGTGAGATTGTTTCTTGGGGTTAAGGTTAGGGTAAGGGTTAGCTTCTACCACCAGTTAGCTTCTTCCATGAGTGCCAATGTCCGTACAGGGTTTGGGCATTGAACCACACAGTGCAATATAATTTTTTCCCCTCTCCAAACATGGAATGATCCTCCCCTCTATCAAAACATGCGGTACAATCAATCAGTGTTTGCTCTCTGTTGTTATTGGATTGGTGTCCTATCGCTCGGAGGCATTGTGGAACATTTCATCTTTGTGAAAATGAGACAACAACCCTCCATATGCACGCACGCGCTGGTCAACAGCCAGCGCGATCACAGTCTTCGTTTTTATGGGCAGTTACCAACGAGATCGTATTCTTTATGGCCCATTGCCTCGCTCAAGAGTGGCCCTGCCATCTTAAAACTATAACTTACCTCTGGGAGGAAGTGGAATTGGAGGATTGCAGCACAAGTACACCAATAATTGAGAGACAATATCATGTTTGAATTCCCCACTGCATCCAGAACATTGTTGAATCCAGGCGTTCAATAATTCAGGCGGATCCGAGCCGACTGGAGCCTCAGCGCCGTGTTGCCTGAGCGAGGCTGAGAGATGATGCGGCTCTGAGATGTGGTCAGGGGTGGATTTCTGAGAACCTGGGGAGCCGAATGTGGAGAGGTCAGGTTGCGGACCCCAGCAGCTGTGACAGATGATTGGGATGCATAGTCGCTTTGATACAAGTCGTCAGGAAAACTTCAATGGGGAAATAAATGTTGGAAACTCGTCTTATAATATACCACAGCCTCACAACACATTGTTTAATTATTCACCCATGCCTCAAGAAGAATAAATTTGGAAAATGTCTTGATAAAAACACCAATCTTCACTTTGAAGCAGAGCCTCCCTCACATCAGCACGTCGCAGGAAATATAAGCAGATTTTTCTTCTCCCTTAAACGTCAAGGGTGCAAAGTCAAAGCCACAATTTGCATGCAACATACGTAGCCAACTTCAGATTAAGTCCCGTCCCTCACAATTGACTCATGTGCTAATTAAAGGATTACCTCACAGAAACCCTTCCCTTCCTCCTCCTCTTCATCAATGAACCCTCCCTGCGGTCCTCCTCTTTCCCTCCTACCTGGCAGCTCCACCTTCGACATCATCTGACCGACATATCCACCATCTCACCTCGAAACGTGACCAAACCATCTCCATCTCAGCATCTTCATCTCCCAGAAACATCACGCTCGCAAATTCCAAGCAATATTGATCTCCAAACTTCCATCGCTCAGGTTGTGGAAAGTTCATCCACACGCTCATAAGGACCCTTCTCTCCATCAGCTGCGGCGGCAATGTTGTTATTATGCCCTTTGCTTGCAGCTGTGGAAATAATGCGCCATAAACGTCCTCTTGACAAAACAGTGGCATCAATTTTCCTCTCATGGAGTCTCGGCACCCGTTTCGCTTGATTGGCAACAGTTGGTTGTGTCTATACTAAAGCACAAAAGCTGCTATCAAGTCCCACAGCCGCCTGAATAATTCATGGGGTCCAGCATCATCAACTCCATTCTTGATCGCACCCCAGAAACCTGAATATATGCTTTGTTTGGCCTCCTGCGTGATAGTAGTTACAGTTAGAGACCCCCAGCCAATGGTGCGGCTTAATTACAGCAGCCTTTGTGCCATTCTGACTCACGTCTTATTATATTTAGTCAATATGTGGGTGACGGTGAATGACAAAGTCCTCGTTCTGGATGGGCAGCTCTGTGCCCACGCTGGGGGTCTGGGCGGTGCAAAACGATATCGTTGGAGCACAATGGCAGGCGAGTCTGGACACATTTGGCCTCATCTCCATAACTGCTCTGCTCGGTAATAAAATGTTCTAGCCATTTGCTATTTGACTCACTTTGATGGGATGGGAGTTTCACTCCTCTTCTCCTCTATCTCACAGGAGAGTGATTAAGTGATGCAGTGGCCAATTTGCTCCCATACTCAATAATCATGGCGGTTAATCAGTGACAGTGGGGTGCAAGTGGGGAACTATTAAGATTCTGAAGAAGAGTTTAAGCTCCGTGGCTGTGAATGTGCTTGTTGGTAATGGCGGGTTTTAACTATCTAAAACAATCGTTCTGTATTTTGTCTCATGCTCATTTCCGGTTTTATTTTGAAATTTGCCCTTGTCGTTTATCGCGCGCTTTTCCCGCCCTAATGTGTATCACCTCGTCCTCAGACTGTGTCCGCACCTGTGTGTATGTGTCCCGTGTCCTCCTCTTGTAAGTTATCCCGTCTTCGTCTCATTTTGTCTCTCGTAGCTACTGTGCGTTTGTCGTTGTTTCTCCGTTTCTCTGTCCCACCCAAGTTTAGCTTTTTGTCCCGACTTGTCCCCCTCGGCTAAGATGTATATGCTAGTTTGTATGTCTCTGTGTCCCCTTCTGTGTCCACCGCAAGTACCCCGTCACACTTTGCTGTTCGAGTTTTGCCGTTTTGTCCGTTCATCTGTGTGTCTGCACGTTGTCCTCACTACTGTTTCTGTCTTCACCCCTCGTTTGGGTCTCACCTCTTGGTTCGTCTGTGTTTGCACCTGCCCTTAGTTTTCGTTACTTTACATTCAATCATCCGTGATTAATGTTCATCATCTGTGACAGTAATTGATTATTTTTTTATCACTATGTAAGTAATTTGAACCAGCCCTGTCCTCTGTAGAATTGATTGACATTGGAGTTGGAACTACATCTTGTGATTATTTTCCTCACATTTACTGCCATTATGTTTCATATCTGTAATATTTATTTTGTAACATTTAATTCCCTCTAAGGTGATGGGTTAGAAAAATAAACCTATAAATATGAGGTCAATAATAAACACAGCAGTTCACAGTGTTGCCTTAATATGAATCTTAAATAACATGCAGGCAATATGTTGCCTCTCATGCTGTCTGTGATTACAGGTACTCAATGAAATTGGAATTTTAACCCTCCATCCCCTCCACGTCCCACTTATTATCTGGAGCCGTCTGCAGCTTTTCTTGCTGAGCCGACTGGTTGACGAGCTGCAGGTATGTGAAAACTCACAAAGAACACATCAATCACGCAGATGCTCTCGAGGGACGGGGCTGTCTTTCCCCGGCACGCTCCGTTTGCTCTCCAATCAATAACCACCAATGAGCAGCACATGCTGGGACGGGATTGATTTAATTATTTTTTTAATCGGCCTGCGTTATGGCAGCGTGGCGCTGTCACTCGCTCCCGCATCAGCATCCATTTTTAATGGCTGAATCTGGCCTGGATGCTGCTCGTCAAGTGCCTGAGCCTCTGTCAGTGTGGGCCTGCGGAGAGGCATAAGAGGCTCTTATGTGGAAATAGATGTGCCGGTTGAGCTGCCTACCTCTCCTGGACCATCTGTGGAGTGGCTGTGCTGGATGACTGTTGCATAAGGCGCTCAGCACAGACCCTCTCATAGCCGCAGAATGCTAACAAATCTTTCAGATCGTTTGGATATCTGGCTTGAAACTATTCAAACTGCTGTATTTGTATTTTTCCAGTCTGTAGTCATAGTTGGTGCAGTAGTTGATGGCTTGATGATAGCTGCTCTTTTTTTTCTCTCTTTTTTTTCTTTTTTTGGTGAAGCATCCAATTTTACGTTTTTTGAACATTCCATTTAAAAGGTAAAAAAAGAAAAACGCTAATGGGGTTGTGATTCGAGTGTTTTTAATCAAGTGGCCCCATTTGACATTTAAGCCCATCTGCTCAATGTGAAATAACATCATTTTAATATGTAAGCTGCTAGTTTGATGCAGATCACAGCATTTGTAATTAATTGCTGCCTACGACGAGGGCTTTTTTTTTGCTATTTGTGGGCAGAAATGTTGTTTGTTGGTGCCTCAAAATGACTTAGCTTCATCGAATCTGGGCATTTTTTAGCTCTGTTATATGTAATCAGAATAAGTCAACTATAGGGCCAGAATAGTTTAGGGGTAATTATATGCAACTTCCCA
Organism: Carapus acus; assembly: GCA_900312935.1. NCBI lineage: Eukaryota > Metazoa > Chordata > Actinopteri > Ophidiiformes > Carapidae > Carapus > Carapus acus. Next base: position 11,556 of record OMPJ01028277.1, read on the forward strand.
GACTAAAAAATGAGTGAGTCAGCGAAGGGCGTGAAAAGTAAGACTGAAGCATGTCCAATCATTGAGGAGTTACAAACTTTCAGGCTAATTTCTAATTAGAAATTAAAACATGACGTTTTTGGTCACACGCTGACAGCATTGTAGTCATGATCAGCTTCCACTGAGATAATACCCAATTATTTTGGTACAAAATGAGTCATCGGCTGTTATAGTTGAGCTATTTCTGTCAATGAAATAAATATTTCACACAGCATGAGGAAAAAAAAAAGCACACGGGAAACAAATTCATGGTAACTTCCAAAAAATCTGAATCACGGCTCCAAAAGCAGCTACACAGGCCAGTCATTTGGCCGCACATCAGTGGTGGGCTCGTGTGTGTTGTCAGATTCATACGGTTTCTGCCTGGAAGGGCTTCCAAGCCACAATATCTGCTGCCAACGATTAAACATGGTGGATCTGTAATGAAATTCCCAGCCACCGATTGAGACATTACGTTCTGTAATTTAGTCCGTATTTGTTGTGTTTCAACCATGGCGTGTGAGGATATTTAAGAGATTGAACAGCACCCTTGGGTTCAGTCTTTAGACTTAACATATTTTCAAATTCAGAGTAACAATGTTTTCGTGATATTGAGGATTTGATCAACTCCATAATGGCGAAAATGACCATATGGCCACAAAATCCATCATTTGCATGTGAAACTATCGGCTCAAAGGAGTCCACTGTACCATCAAACTATGAATCAGAGATATTTCAATGATCCCAGGAGGGAAATCATAGCTGTGTTGTGTCTGTCGTTGTGTTAATTGCATTTTATTTGGTGTGATGGAGGACGGAGCAGATAATGTCTGGCAAGGAAGTTGTAATCAGTCATGAAAATAGGCTGGCAGTAGAATTTGGCAGGTTTCACCTCAAAAATTCTGATTTGGGCATTTTGTCGCGTGAAAAATGGCTGCGCACTGTATGTGTGTGTGTGTGACTGAGACCTATTAGCTATCATGTGTTCTCATGTAGCCAGCTGGTTGTCCTCGCCCCCATTTGATGTTTGGCCATCTCCTGGCCGCATGTGTGCCAGTTTTAACCCGCCGAGCTCTCTTTTATTGAGTCTGCACATAGTTTCAGAGCCCACAGGCCTCCTGCCTGGCTGCCTTTCTAGGGAGTGTGTACAAAAACAATTTTTTTGGACGTCACTCTTGCCTGGTCCTCTGCAGAGATCCGCTTTGGGATTCAGCTTGGCATCTTCTAGTCTATTAATCTCAGCGAACAATCAACATTTGATTTGGAATATAAATAAACATGTGGCCACCAGGAATGATTAGCTGAGCGTAGCTCTGAAACTCTTTACGACTTTTAATATCTTCAAAAGACGCTCCTCAGGTAATCGCACCTCATCGAGAGCCTTTACTCATAACTGTGAATGAAAGTCTCGCGTGTCCAGTGAGAATAAGACCATTATTACCACGACAGTCTCAGGGAATCAGAGTGTCTCCCTGGAAATTTTGCCAAGATGAGACAGTTAAAGCTGAGCGTCTGGAGACATGCAAACCACCAACAGCAGCATATACAGTACAGTAAATCAATATGGAGGCATGCATGGAAATGTCGTGCCTGGAGCTTGTTAAGTCTGACTTTGACTTCCCCAAAGAGAACGGTAGGAGGGAAGATGGACAGAAAGTGAATGCAGCCATTAAAAGTTGACTATAACGGGTGTTTTTAGGGCTGATAAAAACAACGGTATCAACACGCTGAGGAGAGCTGAGATCTGCTTCGCGCTGTGCCTGGAGAACGCGATGAAAGGCTCCAAAAACGAAGCGGTGTTGACCCACATAGGCGAAATGAGGCGAAATCTCCAGCGAAGACGTTGTTCCCTTCTGCTCCTCGGAAGCAACAATGCCTGCCCACATGGCTCCGCACACAATGGGACATGTGAGTCCTCCACCCCTTTAAAAAATTACCACTCATCACCAAAAACTAATGGAAACCCAAAGCTCCTCAATCCCTACAATGGCAATTTGCATAATAATTACAACATTGCGGTGACGGTGGGGGAGGACAACAAAATAAGCCCCTGCCAGCTGAATAAGTAAGTCAGCGTACAGTTGGAATAGCTGTGGGCTTGCTCCTAATGGGGTCTGGCCTCTGTGTTGTGTGGTTACTTAATTATTGTTTATCTCACACAACATAAAAGGGTTCAGGTAAAAATAACAGGTAAAAGTGGGCTTTGCACTATACGTTCTACTACATGAGAAACAATTAGAGGTAGATACGCTAAAGTAGTAAAGTAATCAGTAAGAGGTATTGCGTCAGGCTATGATTTTAAACTTTGAGGAATGATTCTTCAACGTTTTTCTTTTTTTTCTTTTTTTTATACCAATGCAAATTTGGCCAAAATGTTTCCCTCATCACTGGGATTTGTTTTTACCCGGCTGGACCTGTAAGCCTCATTCCAGCAGTACGCAAATTGGAACATGTCTCACTTGCGGTTGTAATGCAGCCAAGCAAACCGACATCACCCAAACTTCATTCTGATCCACGTTTTCCCCTGTTCATCAGCACAGCTCCAGTGGGCTTTTCATGTATAAGCAGGGCCCATCAGCAATTATTTTTAGCTTTTTTTGTCGTCGACTGAATTAAATCCTGACTGTGTTTTAAGCAAAATATTTTGCTCAGCCTCTTTAATCTGCAGACTAACTGCAAACACATGAATGGATAAAGCCACAATGTTTCATTGTGAGTAATAGCACAGAATAGATGCACAAGTACCCGACAAGTGTCCTGTCGGGTTTGTTTTTGCAGCTTCAAGAGGGCAAACAAACTCAACGTTACCATCACCGCAATGTGGTCACAATAAGCTCTTCATATCTGGAATTCTATCAGATTTCCAAACATTTTGAGCAAACAAACTAAGGTGTTGTAAGCCAATTGTGTGTATATTTTTTCACTTTCAATTTGAAAATGGAGGCAGCTAAAATTGTCAGAATGCCGACCACACTGAGCTCAGTCACAGCTGAAAAATCAGCTCCGTGTCGACAGCTGACGTTGTATGTTGTCACTCCTGCAAGTTGGAAAAACAGGAACTTCTCCCCAGACTCGTCAGCACTGGAAGGCAAACCAGGCGAAGGCTGTTGTCAACAAGCCCTAAATAAATTAAACATTATCCTCCGCAGCAAGCGGCGCAGACAAGACTGAAACAAACCTAAAAGCTGATTTCTATCAGATCACACCACGTTTATTTTGTGTTAACCCAATGTGACTTTTCTCAGCGGGACTCGCCGAGCTGGAATAATGGATGGAGCCTGGCTTGGCCCAGAGCTCTCCAGGAAGGCAAGGAGAAACTTGAACTGTGAAGAGATCTTGGCAGAGGCAATTCAAACAAAAACTCCCTCTCCTCCAACAGCTCGTGGGGGGCATTCTGTTTAAAATCCAAGTCTGAGGGAGACCAGGCTGCATGAGTATTTAACGCTGATGTTGGCCCTTCACAGTTGAACATTCCTAATATGCATGAAGCCACGCAGGGCACAGATGGCACAGATGGTTCCATATTCACTGGTTTAGCGGCACAGCGGGGCAGGTAGCCGCTCCAGCTGCGTGTTCCTGCGTCTCCCAGGTCGGAGTTAATACATTCAACGTCTGCCGGCACCTCGCTTCACACCATCTCACCTCTAATCTCCCACTGAAAAAAATCACCTGTCAATCATGGAGAGGATGAGGAAGGAGCTGCTCACCCAGCATCCCCTGCTCCTCACCGTCCCATAATGCTGCAGCACTGAGAGTTTGATTTTCCCCATGTAGCCGATTACACGAGGCAACTGTTTAATTGTACTTTAAGTGTCTTTTTCAGATGTTTCTTGGTGGCTCTCTGTATTTGTCTTGTAAACAGCCCTTACTTGAAATGTGCAACATCCAAGATCCGGAAAATCTGGACAAATATTGGTGCTTTCATATTGTTTTTGTGATAAAGTAACCCTTGGATGCACAACCTATCAATTCCTACACTCTTCAACGAGTGGGGTCATTTTTGATCCCAATTAAATTTCTCAAAATATCGATAATATTCTCAAAATGAATGAAAGCATAAATAAAGAAAAATATTTCCTCATGTCACAAACATGTTTAATGAGGAATTTCTGGAATATGAATATATTACAATTTTTTTTCCAAAAGTTTTTGAAGAATAACAACTCCTAGGGTCATTTTTTTGATCCCTCATTGCAACATCGTCTGAATTCCACACTTGAATACAGAAGAGACTAATATTGTGTGTGTGTGTGTGTGTGTGTGTGTGCGTGTCTGTGTGTGTGACGGTGTGGGTGTTGGGGGGACTGCGTGTGTGTGTGTGAATGGGGGGTGTGATGTAATTAAGTTTGAGGAGTGAGACAAACTAAGTTGGCCCGCAGTGCTTGAGGATTTATATTGTAATGAATCAGTGTGGTAATTATGCAAACAAGGTCCATCATTTAATTGAATTTATGTGCACAACTTACAGAATTATAATACGCCGAGCAGACCAAGACAGACAAACAGATGGATAGACAAACTTCTTGCAATATCTGCAATAAGTTTTTAGATATCATCAAAGCTAACACATCTGACATTGTAATGGAGGTCACATCACCATCAGGACTAACATGGAGTCCACATCATGGGCAGGGACTGTTTCTAGTGCAATAGCACTTGGGCACTCCAGCCTAGAGAGGACGGCAATCTAACCTCAGTCGTGCTCTCCCCACAAAAACATCTTAAGTGCTTTGTGATGCGGTATCGCAAAGAAATGTTCCGCGTGTGTGTGTGTCTTCTTGGGAAGGAACATGACGTTACTCTCTGTGAGGCTTATGGGCCCTGAGGCGAGGCCGCCAATGAGCAGAGGAATTCTGCAAATCACCACACTCAGGAAGAACAATTTAATGATGACTTGGATGGAAAAAACGGTGCGACTGTGGGTCGGTCTCACTAAAATCCCGCATCAGTGTGTCAGAGAGGCGTATTTGAAGTTGCCTTTGAATGTCGGCGTCCGTCATCGCGCTGCACTATTTTTGCAAAGGACAGAAGCTTCCTCATATATTCTGCTCCTGGGAAGTGAGAATCAAAAGGCCAGGCACATGTATTTTTCAAAAGAGCAAGCCAGAGGTTTGAGGATGTCTTCTGAAGGTAACCTGTGGTAAATGAGGAAGATGTGAGGCGCCGCTCGTCTGGCTTTCTCTCTCCTGTCTGCGTATTTCCAACCATTCAGCAGTATTGCCTCGATGCTTTGAACGATTGCATCATCCGTCTGCGTGTTTGGCTGTATTGACAGAAGTGAACAAGCATCAATTGCCGAGCCTAAATTGTGTTGAAAGGTTTATGCCCCGTGGTATTCAGAATGGATAAACAACTCTGACCCGATTTGCATAAGTGGTCTTAATAATGCAGCTGTTAAACTGGGGAAAGCGGAGATCATTAAGTATTTGGTACACAGTGAGAATTAATGTTTATTCATGGAAGTGGTTGTGTGTCATACTCAGTTTGTTACGTAATATTGCATATTAGATACTTTGTTGTGGATCGTGGCGACACCCACAAGGCAAAGAGTGTTTTCAGGATGGAACATAAACACAGCTCCAGTCGCAATCGGTGTTATCCAAACTCGTGATTTATTTTGGTGGAATCACCTGTGGCTATGCAGGATGATGCGTCGATATGAAACTGTGGCCTTAATTCTGAATGTTCCTGTGTGTGTGTGTGTGGATGCTTTCCGCAGACTAATGCCGGCAAATCTGTTTCATTAACGAAATCCAAAACGAGACCTAATTGCCTGATGCTTCCAGATAGACAAATGCAAATTTGTTCCACCCAGTAACGCTGTAATGTTTTGCAAAGCTCTGGCTGCAGTAGAATCCAATCTGTCTTGTTCGAGGATAAACGCATCAATTCAGCAGCCCTTAACAGTTGGAAATCTTCCGTCCTCCGGTTTGACGACTCGGGAAACAAATAAATAAATAAATGGAGACAGACTGATGTAGCGCATCAGGGGAGGAATGAGCCGCTTGTCTCCCGTCACGACGGGGCAGATCAGATAAAGGATTTTGCTCAATAGCTTTGGACACCGGGGAGCTTCCCCACAGGGCTTTGCTCCTGGGAGACCACCCACTGCTGGCGTGCCAACATATCCTTTATATCAGGCTCCTCAAAATGTCTTCTTCCTCTAGTTCTGATGGTTGCGGTGTCTTTGTCTCACTCAGCAAAGTGTTTCCTTCCACTCGAAGGCTAGCACCAAACAGTTATTGGGCACGTTTCCCTTTGTGAAAAAACATTGTGCTTTCTGATGCCAGGACTGTGAAACAAGTGACTGATTATGTTTGTTTATCGCTCACTGGCAATATTCCCGGCTAGTTTCCAGCCAGAGCCCTCTACTGTCTCCACCTTTCATGTATCCTCATAAATGCTTTAGAGAATTTCTTCCAAAACTGTGAAACTGCTCTGAAGGTGATGAAAATTATGGACATAACACAGCTGTGAGAAACTTTTAAATCAGCCCTGCATGCCATCAATAACCTGCAATTAACCTGTGACATGGAAACATTGCTGTATTCTGTCTGGTCTGTATTTCTAAAAGATATGATTTATGATTGTGCATAGATTGCGTTCCCCTGTTTGCAGAGTGAACAGTAACAGCGACAATGCAAAAACCTGGCGAAAATAATCAGTGAAAGTACCTGAAAGTATCAAATCAACACAAAAGTGCAACAGTCTGTGATCATTTTTGCAACTTACTAAACTACTAAGAGGCAAGTTAATATGTTAAGTAAGTTAGATGGATGTGTGCTCTTAAATTTCAAACCTTAAAAATGCAACCATGGCCATGTGTTTTTTCAGGACCATGGACAGCTCCCCTCCTGTTGCCTTAGTGATGGATTGTTGAGATGAAGAGCAGGAGAGCAAAGTTACTCTCAGGAGCTTTTTCTGAGCTGACCATCCGTGTTTACCGGTAACAGCTGTCAGTCACGCTGTCCTGCACACCCACAGCTCTCAATCCACAAGTTCAGTCATGCACACACATCATGCATGCTGCACGTGTACAGTAGTTGTTATCCCTCTCTGCGTCCGCCTCGGAGAAGTCATTTTTTTGGCCCACAGATGGTCCAATCTGTAGGCTTTACCACACAGGCTGAGAGATAAATCTCCTTTTGACTTCCTTTTCAGCTATATTTCAAAATTTTTAAGTCTTAGTTCCATTTCTGTTGTTGTTTTCAATCTCCCTGTTGTTGTTGTTAATTGTAGGCCACCTCAATTCCCAGTAAGGCAAAGTCGTTTTGTGATTCTATGGTAAAATGGTGCCAGACACTGGAATGCCCCTACCTAGCATCTGTTAGCACCTATTGCTGGATATGCTATGATGCAGCAAAAAGAAAAAAGTTCAAGTGATTTTATGAATGATTTCCACGTGTATTTTGTGGTCTAAATTACCATGCGTCTCTCTTGTGTTAGTTTAAACACCTTGCAAAATAGATTTTTTTGCGTGTCCGGCTCCTACAGCGTTTCCAGCGTAGTCATTCCAGCCTTAATTGTACAAACACAGCAGAATGTGCGGCGCTGTCAGACCAGCAAGCAGTTAGGCAGCACGAAAACCTGATAGTTGCTGGTATTCAGTGACAGCAGTGTGACAGGGTAATTCTACATGTTGTCGTGGTAATAAAACCAATTTAGCTCTGTCTGTTGAGGCCGAGGCTCAGACAGCAAATCACCACACACCATTCATTCATCACACTTTCAGTGTAGTTTTTCATAATGGCGTGGCGGGATTGTGACACGGGGCCACAAGTCACTCGCCTCGGTTCACTTTTATGATGTACCCGGTATATTTCCTCATAAAAATATATACACCAGAAGTGTTGAAAGTCTGACAATAAATGTGAGACAAATCACACGTTGCTTTTTTTTTTACAGCTCTCATTTATTTATGTCAACACCCTCTCATGTACCATTTCATCATCTTAGCTATGTTATGTTACTGAGCACATGATGTTACAGAGCATTATGTAAGTGAATTACCATTGTAATTCAACCTAGATGCTGCTCTAATGTTTTTATTTTACAGCTAACAGCATTACAGCAGTCAGACGTTTCCATGACTTTATGAATGCCTGTATGGAAACGTCTGACTGCAGCTTTACGTCTGCACCCTCACACACCTTCACACATACAGTATACCCGTAAAGCCGCCCACAGTCTGGACACAGGTTGTTCTACTTCATAGCAGCTCGCTGGTCATTTTCTCCTTGTCATCATTTTACCACTCACCTAGGCAACTCCTATTTTCACTCAGTGGCAACTAGGGGTGGGTAAAAATATTGAAGAATCGATGCATCGAAATTATCTCCCCTTCGATTCGATATCGATTCAGCACTACCGTTGAATCGATTCACCCCCTGGCGCAACGTCTTGTGAATCGCGTTTTTATGTACGGAAGCTGCAGGCGTCCGCAACCACAAAATGGCAAGCGATGGAAAGAGTTCCGATGTCTGGAATTACTTCCAGTTCCCACTTAAACAGGGAACAAAGCTAACTTAAACTTAACCCTAAGAATCGAAATCGAATCAAGAGGTTCCTTTCAATACCCAGCCCCA
>OMPJ01028279.1:0-36586 GCA_900312935.1 Carapus acus
CTAGATGTTTCAGCTTGTGTGTCTTGTTCAGTGGCCTGTCAGGACCTGAGTGTGTTATCCCAGCGGTCGTTTTTCAGCCTTTCTTACCTTGGCCATGTCTCTGAGTATTGCACACCTTGTGCTTTTTGGCACTCCAGTGATGTTGCAGCTCTGAAATATGGCAAAACTGGTGGCAAGTGGCATCTTGGCAGCTGCATGCTTGACTTTTCTCAGTTCATGGGCAGTTATTTTGCGCCTTGGTTTTTCCACACGCTTTTTGCGACCCTGTTGACTATTTTGAATGAAACGCTTGATTGTTCGATGATCACGCTTCAGAAGCTTGGCAATTTTAAGAGTGCTGCATCCCTCTGCAAGATATCTCACTATTTTTGACTTTTCGGAGCCTGTCAAGTCCCTCTTCTGACCCATTTTGCCAAAGGAAAGGAAGTTGCCTAATAATTATGCACACCTGATATAGGGTGTTGATGTCATTAGACCACACCCCTTCTCATTACAGAGTTGCACATCACCTGATATGCGTAATTGGGAGTAGGCTTTCGAGCCTATACAGCTTGGAGTAAGACAACATGCATAAAGAGCATGATGTGGTCAAAATACTCATTTGCCTAATAATTCTGCACTCCCTGTATTAGATAAACAGTTAACACTGAATGACTCTTGCAGTGCCAAAATCGGCAATATGGGGGTAACAACCAACATTCATATCATGTAATTAGTACAAGAGATGCTATATCTCTTGTTTCACTATCCTAATTGGACATGATTACAAAGCTACTGCACTGAAACTGTGTAGACTACGCTACCATTCCTTGTCGGCTGCTCTGTTTCAGGGTTGCTCTTGTGTAAATAATTTTTCCTCCTCTCCTTTGTGTCTTCAACTCACAAATCACCTACTCTGATGACCTCTTGGTGCCCTCTCATAGTTCCTTCCTTCATCCTTCTCCTTTCTCCATAGTAACGACTACCATCCCAACTGGATACATTACTGAATTGCATTTGTGTAGTAGTGAAATGATGCATTGTGCATGCACCAAGTTCATACAGTTAGTCCCATATGTACTTGGACAGTGAAGCAGGCTAATCTATTTCAGTTTTTTGGTGAAATACATTCAAGAGACAGTTTTTAATCAATGTGGACTTAAAATTCAGAATCTCTGTTTTTATTTGAGGTTATCCTCCTCCCAAATAGAGAATTGCAGGAAGTAGAATGAAATGCAGGAATTACAACTCTTAAATTTGTGGCTGCCTTTTTCGTGAGCGCAAAAATAATTGAACTTATCAGCATTACTGTAGTGACTATGGCATTTAGCCACTCAGCTGGGTGAGGGGAGAGATTTGTTTTTGACGCGCTTCTAAGAGAGTCCCCAAAAAAAAGTCACTGTCCATGCTGGGTGACCTTCCCATTTATTTTCTACGCTAATGATCATAGTAACTTGACATAATTACATGTATGCCAAATCAAAAGGTGCAAAAAACAAAAAACGTTGGAGCGGTAAAAACTCTGTCAACCTCTCGCACCCAAGCTAATTACCAAAAACCCTGCATCACCTGCGGCTGCCATTTAATGAACCTGGTGCCCCTCTTTACTGCCACCCACTGTCATGATACAAAACGAAAACACAAGTGAGGAAAGAAACAACAAATGGCTCCTACACTCCGGCCCCTGATTGTGACAATGGAAACAAACAATTACAGTCACAAATCTCAGGAGCCATAAAGTCCATTTTTAACTCTAATTTTCTTCCAGCAGAAGTTTATCCAACGTTGAATCACAATCTCATAAAGCTTCTTGCAGGAGAAAGAGCTTGATTGTAGGCCGTTCTATATATCCGGTCTTTGTCTTCAGCTGTACTGAACGTAAAAATCCAGCGTTGTCAAAGTAAGTCTTTGCAACCCTCCCCATGTTCCATGAGGAGCAGTGTGATCCATGACCATCACAATGTCTCAAATACTTAAACTTCTTCACGGCTTGATCCACTTTTGCCGTTCTTGTAACAGTGGCAGATATTCTCTGGTCCACCTTTTCCAAAATAGATCAGCAAGATACTGAACCTGTCTCCAGCGTCTTTTAATGTAAAGATCATGTTCATGAAAAACTCCAGGAGGTAGAGCAGGTTTTTCTTTAAGCAAAGGGATATGATTTGGACAAAGAGCTTCCAAATCGTTAACATTATCAGATACCTTTTGTAATGGGACGATCATTAAGAGTGAGCTCCAGCTCACACATGATGGTATGAAGGCTTTCATCATCCAAGGTTTGTTGATGCAAAACAGAAAACAAAACTTTTCTCATCATCTGTCCCATACTCCTCCATGATTGGATGCAGCATTGAATGTCCAATCAATGCTCTTGTGAGCGAGAGTGTTCAGGATCTTGTTATGATCAACAGCAGCCCAGGCCTGCTTCAGCTCCCTTTCTGCTGCGACAGAATTTGTCCCGTTGTCTGATCTGATAAGACTCCCTTGTCCTCTGCGACTCACAAATCTTCCTATGGCATTGATGCAGGAGTCAGTTGTCAGGGAATTGGCAATGCAAGTTAGCAATTAGCAATTAGCTATGCAAGTAAACATCACGCTGTATCTTTTGACCTTAGAACGCCCTCTTTTGACCTCAATGGGCCTGAAGTAGTCCACCCCCACATTGGTGAAAGAAGGCAAGTCTGGAATGACTCTCTCCACTGGCATGTCGGCCATCTTCTGTTCACTTGGTTGTTCTCTGTGTCGCCGACAGATCATACATTCAGATTTTATTCTTCTACAGGCGGTGTTAGCACTTGTAATCCGATACTTTATTCACAGTGTTGAGAGTATGTGGTTTTTGCCGGCATGTCCAACTTGTGGGTGCATGTGTTGCAAAATGGCTGGCTACACGTTGACCCATGGAGAGTATGACGGGATGTTACTGTTCTTTGGGTAGAGCTGCTCTGCTGAGTCTTCCACCCACTCACAACAAACCATCCTTCAACACGGGATCAAGTCTCTAAATATCACTGCCTTTTCTCTCACCTGATGCTCCTCTCTCAAAGAGAGATATTTCATCTTTGTAAGTAGGACGTTGGCTGAAACGGATAATGGCAGATTCAGCTCTGGAGAGATCACCAACAGGAGGAGATGGACGACCAAATGCAGGTTAAACATTTTTCAACTCTCTCCACCATTTCTGGTTGTACGGACGAGCCAGCAGCAGCTAAACAAGCAATAATGTCTTTCCTCATTTGCTTAAATCCAGAAGAACATCTTGAAGCCTCAGAATCCAGCCAACAGAGATTTTTAAGCTTTGTCCAAGAGGAAAAATAGTTCACAAGCTTGGCAGTTGCATTGCTAAACTCAGAAGCAACATAGTTAACCATCACATCCCTTTTCACCTCTGAATCTTCTGAAGAGATTGGCTGCAGAACAAAATCCTTCTGCCAGTCCTGCTTTGGCCTGCCAGTCAAAAATTGCCTGGGCCTGTGAGCCACCTGCTGGATGCCAAGAGACCTTCAACTGTCAAACCTCTGGAGGCATCATCAGCTGGATTGTTCTGTGAACTGATGTATCTTTATTGTGTAACATCTGTAGCCTCTCATAGATGCCACTGTATTAGCCACAAAGGTATGGGATCTTTTACTATCATTATTGATGTATTTCAACACGGTCTGGCTGTCAATCCAAAAACACGACTTGTCCAACTTGAGAGGCAACTCTTTCTTCAACAGGTTGTCGACTTTAACAACTAGCATGACAGCAGTAAGTTCAAGGCGTGGAATGGTCATCTGCTTTTAAGGAGCAATTCTCGGCTTTACCCATCATGAAAGCAAGATGCACTCTCTGATCTTCATCCTCCATCTGATCTTCATCTCAGGTAAAACACTGTTCCGTAACCAATATTGCTGGCATCAGCAAAGTGATCCAGCTGTGCCTGCAGTGGTCCTCTGAGGTCCTTCGGTTTGATATTGCGATCAACCTTACAGTAAAACTCCAGTTTTATCAAATCCAGCAACCATTTGCTCCATTGTAGAAATACTTGTGGTACTGGATCATCCCAAGACATTTTCTGCCGGCACATCTCCTGCAACATCAACTTTGGTACTTAAGTGAACGATGAGAGGAATTCCAAAGGGTGGTAAATGGAACTAACGATGGAAAGAATGCCACGTCTTGTGCATGGTTGGTTTCCCACTTATGGCTTGAAAATGAACTTGTCGCCTTCAGCACACCAATGCAATCCAAGAGCTGTTTCCATGGCAAACTATCCTGTTCCAGATGAAGCTGTCTGGTTGTTGTAGATCGGCGTTCCTCTGAGGTAGACAGCAATACAGCTCGACTATTGCCTGTCCACTTTGACAGCCTAAATCCTCCCCTTAATCATAAGTCAGTCAAGTTTAAACCGACTGCATCGCTTGTTCTTGTGTGGGCAAAGATTTCAGACAGTCATCTACATAAAAGTTATTATGGATGGTGTCAATGACTTCCTTTTCGAAAATTGTCTTGTTGTCTGCTGCTGTTCTTTTCAGTGCATAATTGGCGCAGCTTGGTGATGAAACTGCTCCAAAGATGTGCACTTTCATTCTATGTTGTACAGGATCTTATGTTGTGTCACCCATTGGCCACCACAAGAAACAAAGGAAATCCACATGTTTCTTTGACACCTTCACCTGGTGGAACATGGCCTTTAAGTCAGTTATCATGGTAACATTTTCCTATCTGAATCTTGTTAATACGCCAAAAAGAGAATTTGCCAAGTCAAGACCTTGAAGAATGTTAGAATTCAGAGAGGTTCCCTTAAATCCTGCTCCACAATCAAAGACCACTCTCAGGGTTTCCTTCTTTGGGTGGTATACACCATGATGTGGTAAAAACCATACTTACCAGCTGTGCATGCCATTTCACTTTGTGGTACTTCTTCAGCATGACCACTATCAATCATGTCAGCAATAAACTTTGTATATTCTTCTTTATAAGCTTTATTTCTGTCAAACTTGCGCGTTAAGCTCTGATGGTGCTGTTCCGCTACGCAGTGGTTATTTGGCATAGAGACGTCATCCACTTAAAAGGGTAAATCTATGCAATAATGACCCTCCTGTGAGAGTGCAGACCTTTCCAACATGTCCATAAACCTCTGATCCTCAGGTGACATCTGCTTCTCCTCCAGCAACTTCTCCTTAAGTCTTGGTTGTACTGAGAAACCAACAGCTCCTCCAATTTGATGATGGATAACCTCTTGGCGAAAACAGTTGAGCAGCTTGTCTGACAACCACAGTTGCCCCTTAAAGGACCATTACTGACCCACCCCAATAGGGTCCTCACAGCGTATGGTCCATCATCTCTGCTGTTGATTATTTCCCGTGTCTCAATGAATTTTGAAGCATTTGTTCCAATCAACAACTCCACTTCAGCACCCAAATTTGGGATCTTAATGCCTTTAAGATAATCCCATTTTTCAATCTCTTGCTGAGAGTGCATGTTGCTTCTTGACACAGGAATTCTTACTTGTGTTAAGAGTCTCTGGAAGATCAAAAAATGTGTTGCTGTCCAATGCTGACACTTCAAGCCCTCTGAGGATTTGGCTTTTGACAACCTTATCCTGAGCCATGGTGCGTAGTAGAATATTGGTCTTGGTACCTTGGAGTTTTAAACATTTCATCACACAGTTGGTACAAAAAGTAACAGTGCTGCTAGGGTCCAGGAAGGCGTAAGTCTTCAATACCTAAGTTCATTTCTCAGATTGTAGTCGAACTGGTGTGACTGGGAGCATTGAATCGTTGTCTCCGGCCCCAGTACAACCCCATGCCTGAAGGTTGACGAGAGCACTGTTGATTTGTGTCTGTAGGTCCTTTACCTCGACTTAATTATGGATGTGCAAAAGAGTTGGATGTTTCAGGTTGCATTTGTTGCATGTTAAATGCCTTTTGTAGTCCTTGCTCATATGACCAGCCTTTAGGCATCCAAAACAAGATTCCCCTCAATCGCAGAAATTGAAGTTTTTCTCTCTGAGAAACGTCATTCAGTTTCAAGCACCTGAATAAAGGATGTGATCTTTCACAATAAAGACAAGCATCTGAAGGCAACTCGTTGAGTGTTACTGGCTGCGCAGATGCTTTAAATTGGATGGACTTGGGAAATGTGTGTTTTGAAGTTCCAACAGATGTAGCAAAACTGGCGCCTTGAATGTTACTCTTTGCTGGCACTTTATAGTTGAAAGTAGCAAAGACTGCTGATAAGTTCAAAGTTTGAACTTATCAGCAGTCTTTGCTATAGCGCTTGATTTTTACATCTGAAATATCCCCAAACAGCAGATGATAAAAAAATTGTGATTTGGTTCTCCAGGAATTTCACCAAATCCAGGAACGTAACCCTTGAACCACGCTTCTTGGATTTCACATGCTGTAGAGCGCCATTTTTCTCTCAGCCATTTGTGTGTGGCCATTTCATTATAATTTGTCTCATATTTGATGGAACATTCATTTCCTCCATATACTGTACATCTGCCATAGCATTGCAACATCCTTTTAAGAATAAAGACAATTCCTGTAGCCCCTGGACATCCTTGGCTTTAATAACGGGCCAGCCTAATATTGTATCCATGTAAGCTGTTGCCAGTTTATATTCATTTCCAAAAGATGTTTCGCCTTTTCATACCCCTGTTGAGGTGGCATATGCAGACAGCTTCTTACTCGGTCGTTTGGCTTCCCCCTGGTATATTGTTCAAGAAAATACAAGCGGTCCTGATAACTGCTAGTTTTCCCCTCCACACAGTGTTCAAAATCTCTGATAAAGGAATAAACTGTAATGGATCTCCATCAAATGGTAATATTTCCCTTTGTGGCAAAGCATTTGACATGTGTTGTTATACAAGTGTGGTGTTGATTTTGTTTTGCTTTTGCAGGAGTTCAGACATTTGTTCATGTTATGATTTAATTCATGTCATTGTTCATTTAAACCTTTGGTTTGATAGGAGTTCATACCATCTGAACCCGCCTTGTCACCCACATCACTGCCCTCCAGCACAGATAATCTTGCAGCAGCAATGGCAATTTGTGTATGAAGTTCCATTTGTTCCTTTATCTTCCTCATTTTCTCTTCATGAGCCTCCAATTCATGTTTCCGTTTCAGAGCAGCAGCTTGCTCCAATAGCGCTGCTTTCTCAGCTTTTGCTTTCAGATGTGCTGGGGAAATACTAGACACAGATGTACCAGAATGGCACAAAATCTTCTTTCACTTGATATGTTAGACTCCCTGTCACCAGGACCAATGTCATCCTGGCACTGTAACTCTTCATTTGAACCATTATCACGAGCGACATTAGTAGAATTGACATCATTATCATCAGCATCATCATCATCATCATATGAAAACCCTTGTTTCTGTAACCAGATAGATATGTCTTCCACAAAGCATCGTTACCAGTCTTTTTCTATTGAGACTATGCTTTTTGCTTTACCTGCTCTTCATCAGGAAGAGGAAATTCAGTAAACAATTTATGGTGAGCTTCAGCGGCGCTTTGACACAAACTTTCAAACCTTTTGAAGTCTTTTTGCACAATACTGACATTTATCTCTGAAGTCAACGATGTTAATTCTGGATTTTTATTTGCTTGCTTTTTTGAAATAACAACTCTCCTTTTGCAGCCTCTCAATTACCATTTAAATTCCTTTCAAAGTTGGTTTTCTTATTCTTTTTTCAGTGGTATCACATTGTTCTTCTTTAGACTCCATTTCAGCCATAACATTTATGTTTGAGCTCTTAATTTCAACAGCAGTAAACCGATTTTCGTTCATCCTCCACAAACTTGAGCGTGAATACAGCATAAGGAACGGAGTTCAGGCACGGCTTGTGCGCGTCACTAATAAATCCACAGCGTAATCCTTTTGATTTGCGTGTTTCCACGTAAGATCGGCGTCCAAACAGGTCCAATCCAGGTCCGCAACGTGTTGCTTTCTATCGGTGAGAAAGACTTTTTACTTTTGTAGTGACTATAGCATTTAGCCACTCAGCTGGGTGAGGGGAGAGATTTGTTTTTAACGCGCTTCTGAGAGAGTCAAAAAAAAAAAGTCGCTGTCCATGTTGGGTGACCTTCCCATTTATTTTCTATGCCAATGATCACAGCAACTTGACATAATTACATGTATGCCAAATCAAAAGGTGCAAAAAACAAAAAATGTTGGTGCTGTAAAAACTCTGTCTACCTTCCGCACCCAAGCTAATTACCAAAAACCTACGGCTGCCATTTAATAAATACTGTAGATTCACCAAGATCAATTGTACCCTCAACACTGTCAAGTGAATTTCTTTCACACGGGTGGATGTTGACTTTCTCTTTAACAAGTTGAAGGTCCTCCAGTCATCCACAACTGTTGTCTGTCTTAGATATGAAGGGCTTTTGAGTTTCCAAACTCAACAGTGCCCTTTTTTTCTCAGAGTGTGCCACTCCTAACTTCTCCGCTATCTCTGATGGATTTCCTTTTTTTCAGCCTAAGGATGGTGTGTTACACCTCCACTCAGGTCGCTTTGACCACATGTTGTGGATTCACACGAGCAGCTTCCAAATGCAAATACCATACCCGGAATCAGCTCCTCTTTTACTGTTTCACACACTTATCGTCAAATTTCCTCTGAGCCCCTGCAAGAGAGGCAGTTACAAAGTGAAGAGCGGTGATTCTTACACCTTGCCTGTGAATACTCTCAAATAAAGCCAGCACTCTGCACCTTAAGTGCATATCAATAAGATACCCCAACTGCATGTGGCATATGTTGTGATAAGAAGCTAAAAAAAAAGCTTTGGTTCATAAACTTACATGGACCCAATTGTATCTTGCCTCAGTGCATAAAGATGACAATTTTTGAAGATCTGTAAAGGAATCCTGAAGTATCTTTTCTTTCAGATAATTACAACTGATGAAGCAGAGAAGAGGGGTCAGGTTTATGATCGTCAAGGATCGACATATTTGTTTGACCTGGACTATGTGGAGGATGTTTACACAGTGGATGCTGCTCATTTTGGCAACATCTCTCATTTTGTCAACCACAGTGTGAGTATGATGGCCTATTTTTAAGAAAGGTTTGTTGACATTCATTTACAGAATTACCTACAATTCTATAACTGTATTGTTGCATAGAAGTTATTACTTTTTTTTTTCGCTATATGATTGTTTGTACTTAGGAGCTCAGAGGTCAATTAAATTGGGAAGGACCCCACCAGTGGTGCGTGAAACACATCTCACAAACCTCTAGCACACACTATTCTCAGAAAGTAGAAAATCTCTCAGCCCTTCAGCATTCATCATTCATAGAAATGTAAATATTGTGAAAACCACCAAAATAACCAAGGCTAAGTGCATTTGAGTCACTGAGATCCATCCCTCTCCACCTATTTATATCCTTGGAATCAACTGAAACACCAACCACCTCCATGTCTTCCCACAATACATCTATGAACCCTCTGTCGTTTGATCCACCTCTTTTCCCCCAACATGGCAGCTGCATCTCAACCATTCCATTCTCTGTCCAGTATTTCCACAATCTCTCCTCTGCCCATGGCCAATCCATTTCTGTTATTCCCATTGCAGAGTAGGAGCTACTGCTTTAAATGTAGTTAACGTTTCCTTGAAAATGATGACTTGAGCTATGGCAAGCTTATTTGCTGCTGACTGTGGCTCTTCCACCTTGTTTTTTCAGGGACAGACTGAAAACTGTAATGAGATCAGAATACAATATCACCATTTTACTCTGTAGCAAGAGCTTTCCGTAAATGTAACAACCAGTACATACAAATGAAATATTTTCAATACAAATGATTAAAATCCTTGTCTATGTACGGAAAATATTTCTCAACATAATTTCAAACTTTGAAAAGATTTACCTTAATTAATCTGGATTACACCAGATGAGTACAGAAACACAGTTTAGCAAATTCAGATGGCTCCTCCAACCATTATCAGTAAGTAAACTAAAAGTGTAACTTCCTAAGAACAGAAATCACATTTCACAATTATGTTTTTTCAAAGTACATTAAAATATATGCCTTAAAGGCAACACAATCTCGATCTTCTCTCCCCCACCACATTTTGAAGCTGCTTCATCTTAGTTGTTCCTCAGCTCAGCTTCCTGTTGTCCTGTGAGCCACCGTTTCTAAATTATACATCATGGCAGATCACAAACACATTTCAACTTAAGGCTTTTAAAATTCACATTCAAATGTATGCCGAAAATGAATGATGTCAAGGCAACACATCCCCCTCATAGCCTCTGTGACAGCTCATAAACCGAAGTGGCTCTCTGATCCTTAGTCTTTAGCAAGAGGTAATATAACTTCAGAGACCAGTCTGAGGGAAGTCTTTGAATGTTCTTGATCTACCGTCTTTAACTCCTCTTTTGTCACTCTTCCATCTCCTTCAAGAAAGGTCTTTGATATTAGCCATGTGACAGTTGTGGCAGGCAACTTGAGTGTCTTTGAGAGGCCCAATGTGTTCTCCCTGCAGGTTTTGGTGAGACTTGGTCTATTCTTTTAGGTGCTGCAAAGATGGCAAGTACTCTTGAATCCTACAGGTCCAGAAAAACAGAAATTGGTAGGAGCCTGTCCTCTGTAAGGAGGTCTTGTCTGTGAAGTCCCATGTGGAGGTCGGGCTCCAATTTCCTGGGTCAAAATGAATTGATAATGACTGGTTGAACAGATCCTGTGGGTCATTTGAAACTGGGACTAGTGGTCTTCCACCATTGGGGTACATAAAACTTCATGGGTTGATGGATATGCTGTTCACGGAACATCAAGTCAGAATTCTTCTTGCCACCCCAGTTAAAAATTCACAAGACCCACCCATATGCAAGGCGAGGGGATGAGCTCCACAAGTGCACCTGTTCTCAGTTGTGCCTGATGGATTCCTACTCATTCCAAGCTTCTTATGTGCTGCCACAGTCAGACATGATCTGTTTGGCAGATGAGATTGTTCAACAAGATTGGACTATGGCAATGAAGGCTGCTACAGAAAAGCACTGGCTTGTTTGTCTTCGAAGTGTCAAATTCCTATCGGTAAACGCTCGAATGAACACCTGTGATCATGACTGCCCTTGCTTCAGACGATTCTTCCAGAGTTTGATGCATACATAGGCTAACTAGGGGGTCAACAACTGAGAAGAAACTAGAAACTGAGAGCTACATCGTGGGTTCTGAGTCAAACAAAGGGCTACCTATTCTTCTCTGAAACAACAAAGTTGCTCATTTTACCTTTAGTCATACATCATCGATAATGATGAATGATACTCATATACTGTATGTAAAGACACTGGTAACGTTAATGATTTCTCACAGTAATAATCAATGACAACAAAGTGGGAAACCAATATCAATATTGAGCACTTTATATCTACTAATCTCAGTAACTGTTAAATTCTCAGATGATTACTTGCATACTACTTTTAATGTCTCATTTTCAGTCGCCACTGACAAACCTCTTTTAACAAATCATGAACTATTTTGCACCATATTTCGAAAAGTTATCAATTATGCAATGTAAAAGAAAATCAATTTACGTAGTTTCCAATAAATCTTGTCACATTTTGAATTAAGCACCAAATCTGCCACATTTTCGGATTAAATACGGATTATGACCAACAGCTGCGCTGCACTGCTGCTGTCCACAGACTTGTCGCATATTTTTTATACATGCTAAATTCAATGTATCTAGCTGCTACTGATTATTGCTGTGCATCTTAATGCGTCTCTCTGCCTGTCTCTCTCCCTCTCCTCTCTCTTTCAACCCAACCAGTCAGGGAAATAGCTGCCCATCTGTATCCTGGGTCTGCCTGAGGTGTCTGCCCGTTAAAGGGGAGGTTTTCCTGGCCTGGCCACCATTGCCAAGTGCTTGCTAATGGGGTAAATGTTGGGTCTATAAATGGAATGAATGTAAATACAATACAGTTTAAATGTTTAGGAGCTCTACTTGCTTGGAAAGCGTCTTGAGATAACTTTGGTTATGATTTGGCGCTATATAGATAAAATTTAATTGAATTGTATGTCCAGCCCTGGTTTGACTGAGTCAAAAGCACAAAACTGGTTCTGTTAATTTGAGCAAGTTGTATACTATGTTGTCTGGATTTATTGTAGATGTAACCCAGAATGACTTTGCGGTCAGTTCAGAAATTTGTTAACATCGAATCCAATTTGTCATGAATTTCGTCACATCATTGAGATCTCATTGACACATCGTTGAAAGAAAGTCTTATGTGTTAGGCACCTGAGACCAACCTAATTTTGCTGGGTTTTGGTCGGTAGAACATTCTGATATTTGCCAGGTACCAGCATTCTTCACTCTATGCTATCTGAATGCTATCAGGCTATCTGTGCATGATCATTCTCCAACATTTTCCTATGAAGGCCACATAATGCTCTTGCATCTCGGGTGTCTTATTCAGGCTGTGTTAGTGATGCAAGGCATTTGTCTCCTTGCTGCTGGTTGCCTGAATTTGAGTTCGGCAACCCAACTATTAGACTTATCTCTCTGACTTCTGTCCATCAGCTTCAAAGATGCTGTCTTCGATCAAAGATACCAGGTTGTTGTCATGTTCAGGGTGATTCAAAACAGTTTGCCTCAACATTTCTGCTGCATATTTACCAAACTCTGCGATCTCACCATTTGTCACTGTGTCACCATGAATCTTTTCCAATTCAATTAAAGTTCAGGTCAATTTTATTTGTACAGCACCACATCACAACAGAAGTCATCCCAAGGCGCTTTCTAAGATAGGACAGGTAAGGTAAGACCAAACTCTATTAGAGTTTGAGACTAGGTGACGGTGGCATGGAAAAACTCCTCTAGTGGGAAGAGTGGGTCTGCCTTTACTGGTTGGGCTGAAAGAGAGAGAGAGGCAGTGACAGGTACACAGATACATAGCAGTAATCAATAATAGTGACAAGATTGAATTTAGCATATATAAAGTGTATGCAGACATGTCTAAGTATAAACACAGCATGTGGATCAGGAGCAGGGCCTGGGCGCTTTCGCGGTCCATCATCACAGAAGCACATCAGCCATCACTGGTGATGCCTCAACTGCGATCTGCTGGTTGACAGAGCACGGGACACAAAGACTGCAGGGAAGAAGCCGAATTCATAACATGCATTAGCGAGACACGGATGTATACAGGTGAGACAGAGAAAGCAAGAGCACAGAGGAGAAGAGAGGCTCAGTGCATCATGAGAAATCCACAGCTGTCTAATTCGATTGCTGCATAACTACATTTAACTATAACCTGTTGAAAAGGACAGTTTATAGCCTGCTCTTAAAAGTAGTAAGGGTGTCCGCCCCTGGACTGAAACTCAAACATGGTTCCATAGGAGGAGAGGCCTGACAACTGAAGGCCCTGCCCCCCATTCTACTTCTACAAATTGTAGGAATCAAAAGTAACCCTGCGTTCTGGGATTGCAGAGTTTTAACTGGATGGTAAGGCACCATCAGCCCGACGATTAGCAACGTTTAGGAGAGGGGAAGAATTTTGAATTCTATTCTCGATTTTATCAGCAGCCAGCACAGGAGAGCGAACAGAGGACAAATGTGGTCTCTTTTCTTGGTTCCTGTCAATACACATGCTGCAACATTCTGAACCAACTGGAGAAGCTTTCGTAGCTTCTTTCAATAGCCTGATAATGAAGAATTAAAGTAATCCAGCCTGGAGGTAATAAAAGCGTGAGCCAGTCTTTTAGTATCTTTAAAAGACAGCATGTGTCTAACCATGACAATGTCATGAGGATGAGAGAAGGTAGTTCTTGACATTTGTTCTATGTGCAACTGAGTGACATATCTTGATCAAAATAAAACCTACATTTTTTACAGTGGGGCTGGAGGACAAGGTAAAGCCATCCAAAGTAGCTATATCGTTACATAGTGTATTTCCAAGATGTTCAGGACCAGCAACAAAAGCCACAGTTTTGTATGAATTAAGTAACAGAAAATTTAAGGTTTTTGTGGAACTTTTATGAAATTTTATGGAACTCTTTAGTATGGCTTCCAATACATGAATTGGGATGACGAAAGCCTTCACTTGATTATTTCCACACACAGACAGCCTCACACTCTTATGACCCTTTGTTAACATTCATCCACTCATTCTTTTTCACTCTGTCAGTCAATTCCTTGGTTAGTGAAGTCTCTCAGATCCAACAATCTCATGATCATAAATTTGGATGGATCCAATTTTATCTCACACGACAACACAATTATAATTAGATTTTTATTTTCAGGAGATATTTGGCCACGAACAGCACATTTAACAGCAAAGTGTTCTTGACTTCTAACTCTGAGGCCAATAGAGCAACACGATAGATGAGACGGACTCCAACTTCACCCTTCTCTACCTCCAAGATATCTCTTAAGGCAAATTTCAATTTGTTTGTGAAATTACATTTTACAGAGGTCTATTTGATTCTTTTCAGGAATTTTAGACAGATGTAAATAATAGCTTTTTGAATGTTATTGTAGGCCCTTGTAGAGACTGGAATAACCTAGGGCAGATGTTTTCTTGAATCACAGATTGTTCCAACCTTTGTTGTTTTTTCTACAGTCCAGCCGGACAATGCCCAGGCGCATGCGTCTATCTCAATCTTGTGAATTTCTTCACCTATAATACGAATAGATGGGTCCTCAATCTGTTGGTTGATCAGCGATCAGAGCTCTCGAAAGCATGGCCTTGGGTTTCAGACCTAGCATGGAGTGAATGATCGAGAAGACAAGCTTGTTGTCTCTCTGATAGAAAAACAGACTCATCAGCCATTTCAGGTACTGCATAACGTTCTTGGAGGCATTGGCAGGCATTTATGAGTGCCATTACTCTGTTTGTTATATGCGCCGACTGTATACATTTGAAGTAGTAGCTGGATCCTCTACTTGGCCATTTTGTCATTAGGTCCAAAGCGGTAGCTGTAAGGTCTAGCTGCTGTGTGACATTTGTGTATGATTACTACCAAGTATGATGGTGTTCAGGTTCTTCATCAAACCGATACAAACTTGGAATTGACCAGGTGGTGCTGAGCCAGGTGCTTTGTTCAGTTGAAGGTGCACTGTGGGAAGCTGTTGGCATACACACTGGGGCTATCCAGACTTGGTCAAGTTGGAATGACACATTTTCAAATCTTTCTCCCCCGGTCAGATTCTTGGATTCTGCTGCTGCTGTCTCTTGGCATGTAGAAAGGGCCTTTGGCTCAGCATCCTTTTATTCTGTTTAGTTCAATTAAAGTTTGTTTATATAGCACCAAATCACAACAGTCCATCGTTCATCATTTCTTCCCCCATTAGACACCTTGATAAATGCAGGACATGCTTTAGCTGACCTGGCTTTTGCAAATGCACACATACAGTACATGTATTAATGAGTCAGTTGGCGAGGCAGATGACTGCAAACTTTTTCAACTAGCCACTGAAATCTTGTCACTTTGTTCGGCTCCTACCACAATGTACAACACAAGCTTTTCAGCATCTCTCAAGTCTTTAAGTCTGCCCACAGCGCAGGAAATGCAGCTTTTCAAGTAGCTATACTCTTCCTTACAAATGATGAATTGAGTCGTAGTGAGCAGCAGTCACTGTTTACTGTGCCTCTCCCACAAAATATTGCAGGCACACATTGAAAATCATATGAGATTGAATAAAAAAATCATCATTTTGCTGCCTAACGTGCTCTTCCTAAATGTAACTACATTTGAATAAATAATTTCAAATACAAATCAAATGCTTTTCCATATCAATAATATTTTTCAACATTAATCTATGCTTCTACCGTGAAATGATGTTCCTACAACATTGCCTCAGTGCCATCGGAGAAGGTGAGGATTGCACCAGATGAATATGGAAACACAGGTGAGCAGATTCAGCTGGCTCCTTTAAAATACTATCAGGAGGCAAATTTGAGCGTGTAACTTCCTCAGTAAAACACTCCAAAATGAATCCCTTTGGTGCATAGTGGTCACTACAGTGGACGGCTACTTAACATTGGCGCCACTGTGTGTGTATGTATGTGTGTGTGTTGGGGGAGGGGGGGGCAGTAGTCCCACCACTCTCCAGTCATATATGTATCATGTAATGACTACGACCCCGCCCCCCATGGTTTCTATGGTTGAACTGCATATCACCCGATAGTGCTCCCTGCTGCTATGGTCCATTGAGGTCACTTCAGTGGTCAGTCGGTGTAACTATAAATCACGGTAACTTCATCTGAATCCAAGATGCCAGCCCTGCCAATCACCGCTGACATATCCTGTCAGTTCTTGGAGACTAACACCTACCAACACATACCAGCACCTATGATGAGTGTAGTGACAACAGTGATGAGTGGCTGGCAGACAAGAACAGAAAAAATATCTCCAAAGTCCAACACATTGACTTTGATGGAGACTCTCCTCCTTTCCCAAGATAGTGGAAACTGAATGTAGAGCAGGGGTCTCAAACTCATGGGCCAAATGCTCCCTGCGTCGTTGTTTACTGTGGCCCGCAAGCACTCCGAACACCCCCTACCTACCCCTTCCTGCTTCTTTTAGTTTACTTTTTCTAACTTATGCAGTGACTTAGCAGGCATATCCCACACCACTGCAGCTGTTCGTCATGTGAACCCATGCCAACAATGCTTTAGGATAGTCATGATGAATGTACCAGGGCTTCTTTGCTGCTTGGGAGCCCTTCTCTTGCCACTCTCCACCGGACTTGAATCTTTGGACATCCCAAAGTTTTCCTACACTGTAAAGCTGCTTCTGTATCTCACCTTAGCCCCATCTGCCCGCACGAACTTGTTATCAGAGAGAATATGTAAACTGGGGAGAATCAGATCAACATAGCTATTAGAGTCATCCTTCCATCCACCAAATCTGTTAAGAACACCTTGTACAAACTGGAGCATCAATCCCCAGAGTCTACTAAATGCACTCTGAGTGACGCTCTCCTCTGCACTAAGGACGGATCAAAGGCTGGCAGCTACATTTCATGTTCTACAGACAGATCAGTCCCAGATGCATATTAATGTACTGCATCCCCTGTACCCATTGGACCACAACACCATCCTCCTTATCCCAGTTTACATCCCAAACATCAGGAGAGCCAAGCAGGTGACCAAAACCATCGAGCAGAGGACCGGAATCATCATCCCTGCTTTCCAGGGCTGCTTCAAGACCGCTCACAGAAACAGTCTCCTCACCACGCTGTATGATATCAGGTCTACCCTTAAGCCTTGCGATCACCCACCTGTATTCTAGACAGCCAATGTGACGAGGGTCATTTAGAAGAGCAAAGCTCACAGTGCTATGGCCGCTGACTGCATCAGCAGCAGGGTCTTTAAACACTGTGTTGACCAGCTTGGGACATTTCTTCCTCAAGCATCCATCGACACTTGAATTGTCCTTAAGATGCAGAGACACTCAACTATATATATCAATTCAATGGAGTAAAGGTACCTTGAAGGCACCCTCTGTGCCCATCTAAGATTCACATCCACTACAGTGGCAGTACTGAGAAAGATAAACTTCTCCAACAACACTCTGATGACTGACTTTCTATTGCACTTTCCCATCTAAGTAAGGTGCCTCTTCACACAGTGCTGGTTCCAGTACATCACCCTGCAGGATAGTAAGTGTCTCCACTGAACGACAAGGATCTATTCAGCTAATGGCAGCTGGATAGTACAGTGGTTAAGACAGCTGACTGTGACTCCGCGGTCCGGCCGAACATCCAGTAAGGTTCCTTAGGCAAGACCCTAATGCCGATTGCACCTACCTGCAGAGGTGCCTTGTTTGTGGGTACCTCTGCCCTAAACCCAGCTCAGGGGCGCTTCAGAGAGAGGCAGCCCCTTCACTCTCTGGGAACCTCCATGGTGTGCATACTTCCATGTGAGAGAAAGAGAGAAAAACAACGAATTCCCCTCCAGGGATTAATAAAGGGTACATTAATAATGATGAGAAGAAGAAGAAGAATATTATTCCAAGATTGTCCAACTCCCTGCTTGCTCCCTGACTATATTTTATGAGCAGTAGACTCTGCATCTCAAAAGAGGGATTCTGGTGGACCCTTCTCATGAGCTTTAATACTCTATTCAAGCTGCTGGCCTCTACTCACAGGTTCCACTGTTTAGTGTGCCCAAATGAGGATAGGGATCTTCGTTCATCAAGACATCCTCCATATGAACCATTACTCCTCCATCCACCTCACACACATTGAGCACATCCTTCCTCTTGCTACAACTACAGCTGTCACAGGGGTTTGCAAGCCAGTGGAATAGAGAACAAAGGTGGAAAATACACTTTATTAGAGCATTCAAGAATTCAGTATTTATTGACCACAGAGGATGTGTCACTGTGTGGCTGTGAGTTGAAAGAGTTTTAAATGTTGCGTGAAATGTAGGAAGGAATTATACATGTGTATGAGTCAAGTCAATTGAATTTGTGTAGCGCCAAATCATAACGGAAGTCATCTCGAAGCGCTTTCCAAGATGGAGCAGGTGTGCTCCGCAACATGTAAACCGCCAAAGTCTATAGGAAAACAGTGGCGAGGAAGAACTTCCTTTACAGGAAAAAAACCTCGGGCAGGTCAGGCTGCAAGTGGGAGGCCGACTGTTTTGACTGTGTTTGGGTTGAAAGAGAGAGGGAGTGGGGGAGAGAGAGACAGAGGCAGATGCAGGAATGCACAGCAGTGGATGCACAGCTTGCCGATCAGGAGCAGGACCCGGATGTTTGGAGGTCCGTCATCACTGGTCGTGTTCTAGCTAGTTCTATAGATGCAGGTGAGGGACAGATGCAAGCGAGGCAGGGAGGGAAAGAAGGAGGATAGAAAAGCTCAGTGCATTCTCTAATTCTGGCAGCATAGTTTTATCAAATGATAAGCTTTATTGTAAAGGAAAGTGTCTAGCCTACACTTAATGGTGAGGTTGTCCGTCCCCTAAGCTGAAGCTGTAAGATGGTTCCACATGAGCCTGATAGATAAAGGCCCTGCCCCCTATTCTACTGCTACTGATTTTAAGAATCGTCAGTAACCCTGTGTTTTCAGATTGCAGAGCTTGGGTTGGATGATAAGGCACAGTCAGCTCTGTAAGATATGATGGTGCCAGATTATTGAGCGCCTGTAGGTGAGGAGAAGAACTTTAAATTCTATTCTTGATTTTATAGGCAGCCAGTGCAGAGGAGCTAACACTGGGAAGATGTGGTCTCTTTTCTTAGTTCCTGTCAATACACATGCTGCAGCATTCTGAAACAGTTGGAAAGGTTTACAGTTTTATCTTTAAATTGTGACATAGTGATTGTTTTGCTGCCAGCTGTGAACGTTTTCAGTCATACTGGTCATTAACAGCAGATCATTAAAAAATTTGATGGTAGAAATCACCTTTTGTTCAACTCAGGCATAAGTACACAGATATCTCAATACGTTGTGCACATGTCTGACCATGTAAAACGATACTGTAATGACAATGAAATCGTCCTTAACAATGTGTAGTACTGTATGTCCTTCATGTGACTATGCTGTGACACCCATCTAGCCAAATTTTGTTGTGTGGTTTTACTAGAAATGTGAGGTCTGAGTGTAATTTTTTTTTTTCTTGTAGTGCGAACCTAATCTGCAGGTGTTCAATGTGTTCATTGACAACATTGATGAGAGGCTGCCAAGGATTGCTTTATTTTCAACACGTGCCATTCGTGCTGGAGAGGAGCTCACCTTTGACTACAAGATGCAGAGTGAGTGTTGTTAATATAGTAGCTGTGAACTCTCTATTTTGATTTGAAAAAAAAAAAAACACTGTCGCATCACTGAAGTTCAGAATTGGTAAGCGCAGTACACATTTGGCAATTTTGGGCTCATAGATCACAAACAGTGATGTTAAATCATTAGTTGTGTTCCCAAAGTGGCAACAGAACCACGCATACATCACATACGGCTGATGCTGCAATTGTGCAACCAAAGACAGCCTCAAACAAATATCCAGTAGGGTCACTGTATATGACAGTGTCATATTCAGCATGGACGCCTCGCACTGTTTAAGTAAATCACATCTGGGAAGAAGGCAGTCTCAGAAGGGAAGCCCAGACTTCCCTCTCCCCAGACACCTCCTCTAGCTCCTCCGGGAGGACCCCAAGGTGTTCCCAGACCAGCTGGAAGACATAGTCCCTCCAGCGCGTCCTGGGTCTTCCTCGCGGCCTCTTCCCAGTTGGACATGCCTGGAATACCTCCCAAGGAGGGCGTCCGGGAGGCATCCGATTTAGATGCCCGAAGCACCTCAGCTGGCTCCTCTCGATGTGGAGGAGAAGCGGCTATACTTTGAGCTCTCCCCGGGTGACAAAACTCCTCACCCTATGTCGTAGAGTGCGTCCCACACCCTGCGGAGGAAAACTCATTTCTCTACATGCGAAACTCCCGTTCTATTCTACCCTCACTCGTGAACAGGACCCCAAGATACTGAAACTCCTCCACTTGAGGCAGCATCTCGTCTCCGATCCGGAGGGTGCTAACCACCCTTTTCCGGTCAAGAACCACGGCCATGACCACGCTGGAGGTCCTGGTCTGAGGGTGCCAACAGGACAACATCGTCTGCAAAAAGCAGCGATGAGATCCTGTGGTCCCCAGGAGGAAGGCAATAATGATCAATGGAGGAAATGGGGCAGTTGGCCAGATAGCAACCTTGGAAAAGCAACATATCTTTGATCGAAGCATCAGAACAAGTCCACAATGTGTCTTGTGATGAAAAATTTCCTGGTTCACAAATAAGCAATAATTTGAAGTATTTCAGAAATAAGATGTCTTGCTCATATTTGCGCTGTCTTGCTTAGCACAAATTTTGACCTGAAGACTACTGGAGAATTAAGTCTATGCTGCATCTGAAAATAAAACTAAATTCAATGGATTCACATGGTTTTATTTGACTTTGTTTTCAGGTGACCCATTTGATACAGAAGGCACCAAAATGGACTCAAGTTTCAGTTTAGCAGGATTGCCCAGCTCTCCAAAGCAGAAGACTCGAGTGGAATGCAGATGTGGTTCAAAATCTTGTCGAAAGTACTTGTTTTGAAACACAACTGCGATGAATTCAACACTCTATTCTATTTAATCATCGCAGATTCTGCCAAATGTATGTGCATGTTTCTGTGCCCCTTTTGGTATTATCAGAGAGATTCAATTTGAAAGAATGACTTGTGAATGCAGTGAGCTGTCTGAGACCAAAATTTTCCCATGCATATTATTCTGTGGCAGACTTTTAGGCCATATGAAAAGAAGCTGAATGAAGATATACATTCTTTTAGAGGAAGAAATTAGCAAAAGTAAATTTGGACTCTTTTATTATTTTTTTATTACTATTGTAAATCTGAAATTGTGTGATGTCAATGCTCAGAAATAATTTGGTATACCTACATAAGTCCCTGTTGTTATATAGGTATTTGTACAGGTCAGCACTGTCTTAGGAACCTCAGGACAATGTTTGAATACCGGTACTTAGATGCTTTTAACAAATTACTGCGCTGTCTTTTGTTTTCAAAATATTCAACAGCTATGTTATTGTGTAGCTGTTGAATTTAACATATCACAGTGTTAGGCTTGATAATTTCTCTCCTTCACTTTTCCTAATGCTCTCCAGCAACCAATGCATGGTACAACAGAGTCAATCAAATGGAATAACATGTTCAGTATGTATTGGATTGTGTGAGAACATCAGCTCATCTCCTGTATGGACATGATACTTACATATGATCATAGCGTAGACCTACTGTCCAACTCTACTACTTTGGTGTTGGCTGTGCGCTCATGACTTAATGTGTCTCATTCACCTCTACAAATTACCTGAATTGGGTCTAATCACTGTTTTACAGTGTCTTGTGATTGGTACGTTTTTACTCAGCGTTCAATTACTTTCGTTAAGTAACCTATCGATAAACAATACCAGATTATTAAAGAAATAACTCCGGGACGAGGACAGACTTTTTTCCAGGTCATGAGGTTAGTTCATGATCTTGACGACAATGTTGTACCTACACTGCAATACCTATCCTAAATGATTTGGGTCTCTTTACAGGCAGCTTTGTCTGTTGCCTTTGTGAGATGTTGCCGCACAGTGTATACTGTGGAACCAGAGGACTTCTGATTGCAATTTACCTCATTTGATTGCGATTTGAAGAAAATCTTTTGTTTGATTTCTGAACCTTTTGAGCATGATTGTGTAGAAGGTGATATCTACTTGTAGCCTGGTTCATTTGTACTTCATTTGTTATCTGAAATGTATTTGGTAGCCGGGTCATTTGGCCTTCTTTGACCCATTTGAGAATAGTTTGCGGCTTATTACAGGTCATTGTACCCTCTGATTAAATTGCATCACGGCCTCACACATTATCTTGAACAGTGAGAGAGCTCTTTTGACATTGGAAAAGCTTCAATGAGGCTTGTCTGGTAGAATGTATCCATCCTATGCCGAACTGAACACGGCAAAAAATCTGTGTAGTGCCTGAATAACTGTTAAGTGTAATTTTCTCTATGGGGATCAATGAAGAGTGTCTTTCTTGAATGAATGAATGAAGATATATTACTGCATGAGGAAGTCCAGTGGAATCAGTTTCACATGTGTCACCCTGAATTTGCTCACATTAGCAAAGAAAAACATTGTAAGTGAGGAATCTGCAAGGCGACTTCTTTTAAAAGGGAATTTCAGTTTCCTTTTCTCCGTTTGCTTCAATTACAGAGTGGCACACATTTTGACCACAGATGATCTCTGAACTTTCTGCTGCTAACTTTGAGAGAAAATTTTAATGACACAGTTGAAATATTCATCAGTTGATAAGTGGAAATCTATTGAACGAGCTGGGGCTCCAAAATTTGCGCACCATCACTTCATTACTCAATGTAATGAGGAATATGGACAAATTTTACACAAAAACTATGTCACACATCCATTGCGAACCATTAATAAAGCTTTCTGCTGGCCTTTGTTTTGGCAATTTCCCTGAAGACAGAAATACAAATATTACCATGCAAAAAATACAACATGTTACAATTTGTCTGTTGTAAACTTCATGTAATGGATATTAATACATCTCACACATTCCAAAGCTCTTCCCAGGCACACTCATCATGATTAGGTCTAGTAATCTCACTGAACACTGATCACAAAGCTTCAATTATTGTGACACATATTTAGAGTAGTGCACAGTGCTCTTTTTAATGGAAGTACAGTATCGTGTTTCATTGAGGTTGCATTATGAAATGGCTGTTTGCACAGGACTTCTGCATTGTCATGTCTTCAAATTAATGCACTTGTACCATCCATCATCTAAAATGGGTTTGAGGACAAAAGACTCCCGATTGAATGACATTAAGTCTCTGGTCTTAACTTTGCTTTTATATTTTCTCATTTTCCAGGTGTAATGTGGTTGTTGAAAAACACAATATTTAAGAAAAGCACAAATAGACACTGTCACTAACTCTGTTTAAGTAATTCAGTGATGATGTGCAATGAATTAGCATTTTGCCATTGTATTGACGAACACCTGTCACCACAAATGCATCAGTCTGCATCAGATGTACATTGTAATGTATTTCCTCCTAAGTCATTACATTAGATATGGTGCATCTCAGTAAACTACTAAACCCTCAATGTACATATACAGATTTAACACAATCGTAGATAAATTTGGGATATTTTTGTTTTATGCCTGGTTGAAAGTATTCCTCTTACTGCTTCACTATAATGCTTTAGTACGAAATCTGTCAGAGAATTTACACAAGATTTGCCACTCAGATCTCTGTGCCACAATAGGATATTTAAATAAATCAACACAAGAGAGTGGTGTCATGGTTGACTCACAGCAAGAAGATTCCAAGTTCATGTCCTGGCTGGGGGACGTTTCTGTCTAGAGTTTGTCTGTCCCTCCTGTCAATTTGTGTGCCCCCCCCACCCAAATACTGCAACTTCTTCCCACCGCCATTGAAGATTTATCCTTAATCCTGAATTGTCCCTATGAATGTGTGTGTATGGTTGTTTGTCTCTGAGTGACGATGACTTGTCCAGAGTGTACCGCATCTCTTTCCCGAGGACAGCTGAGATCAGCTCTTGTGCCCTCCCTTTGACCCTAGATTGGACCAAGCGAGGATCGACGATGAAAAAAACAGGAATGAAAATCTGAGGAGAGTGATGACTTAAAAAAATGAGGTACACAGAGACAACGCTGACATCAGTTGTGCATCACCTCTCAATGTTTCTGTCTGTGATGTCTTTGTGTCTGTAAACTGTAGTGATATGTTCATTCACAGATGCACTTATCAAAAGGTGCAGGATGACCTGCTCTGGATGTTGACCTGCCATACTGGCAGTTAAACTTTGAAAAGCTGTAAATTAAGATCCTCACAAAAAAATGCACCAGGCAGAATTATGCGACCCCACAATACATAAAATTTTGCAAAGTTATTTAGACATTCATTGAGGTTCACATGATCCTGTGTCATTGGAGAAGTAGCCAATCCTCTGCTTTTCGGCTTAGTATTTTTGTCGCATTGGCACCTCTGATTGGCATCTTTCTCTGCCTTAATATCCTAACAGGTGCACTCAATTTACTGTTTTACAATACATTTTCGTGTGGTGTTGAGATTACTATTTCTCACCGTGTTTCAAGTGGTACTGGTATTGTAAATCGGCCTCATAATTATGTAGCCATTACATTTGGTGTGCACCTCAAAAGATATACACACAGAAATACTCTACTCTTTTCACAACACATCCATTTTGCTGCATCACTATTCACATGACACGGTAAGGCTCTCGTGGAAGATGAGGTTTAGTCCTGCACCATGCTGGTAGGTGGGAAAGGAGCCCTTTTTTTAGGTCTTTGTTGAGGAAGAAACAGACAATGGGGTTAACCCCAGCTTGAGCGAAACTCATCCACACTGTGGTGGAAAGGTAACGGTGTGGTATTGTACAGGCTTTGACAAACACCCTCCAGTAGCAAGCCACTATATAGGGAGACCAGAGCACAAGAAAAAACAGTGTGATTACATAAAACATCCTGCCAAGATGTTTTTCTGCTTGGAACTCCTCCATGCCCAGCAGGCGGCGATTTTGGTTGTGCAAGTTCTGTCGGATTCCCAGTAAGGTTGGTGGCATTGGACCTCGGCCGAATCCCGCAATCCAGTTGGCTGCTGCTTGTCCAGTAGCCCCTGGTCCGTGGAAGGTCCAATTCTGACTGATAGCCGGTACCATCTGGACTGGTTTCATCTTGCGGTGTTTGTACTCAAATAGGAGTAGCTTCATGTAGACTACATGCGTTGCCAGGATGAGGACTGCTAGCATTAGCATGAAACCTAATGTATCATTGGCCTTGAAGTAGCGGTGCTCGAAGATGCACTGATCCTCTTCACGAATGAATTTGTAGGTGCCCACATCAAAAACAGGTGGGAAAGCCATTGCCACAGACAGTGTCCACACCATGCAGACCACAGCCACACACGTCCAAAATGTCATGCGTTTTGAGTAAAAGCGGTGGTGAGCAATGGCCATGTACCGTGTCACACTGATGCAAAACAGCATGAAGGCAGCATGGAAGCAGAAAAGCACTGCCATAAAGGCCACCACTTTACAGCTCAGCACACTGTATGTCCATGCTGAGCCATTTTTTACAGA
The DNA here is from genome assembly GCA_900312935.1 of Carapus acus. Taxonomy (NCBI): domain Eukaryota; kingdom Metazoa; phylum Chordata; class Actinopteri; order Ophidiiformes; family Carapidae; genus Carapus; species Carapus acus. The sequence continues at coordinate 25,594 of OMPJ01028279.1, forward strand.
CACCAGCACAAAAGGGAAGCAGATGGATGAGCGTATAGTATCTGCCAGGCATAGGTCAAACAAGAAATAGTAAGGTGCTTTGTGCAGAGCCCTGTCCTGCAATACCACAATAGAAACCACCACATTCCCAATGAGACTAATGCAAATAATTAGCCCGAGCAGCACCAGTTTTATATAAGTAGACAAGACTGAAGAGGGACCCTCGGCTGCCATACTTGCAGTTGTAGCTACTACCACACCTGCTGACCTGGTAAGTCCTTCAACACTTTCATTTCCATTTACCATCCCAAATGCCACCCCTGCCATGCTACACCTCCTTTAAGCGCCAATACTACCACTCCACCAGCCGCTCCTTCTGTTAGCTGCTCGTTACTCCTTGTGGCTGCTTCTTGCCCAGAGATCAAATGGAGGCTGAACACATCAGTCCACATTGTTCCATGACGAGGAGGCTCCCTTTTCAGTTGTTCTATACCCGTTTGTCTCAGCGCCTGAAAACATACAGAAAAGATTAGAGAAGCAGACCTGTCTGGTTAAATTTGTGGAGTCATTTCAGCCTGCATGGACCTCAAATACGAACATGATTATCTTTCTTCTGAAGAATAAGAAGGTAAGATATCTGTATTGTTGTTACGTGCCAGATCAGATACAAATCAGTATAACATACAACAGACTACAACGATAAAAGCGTTCTGTCATGATGTTGCAGAGGAAGAAAGAGAGGAAGACATTTGTAAAGACTCGCCACTGAACCGCTCCCGTTCCAAAACTAAAGGCAACTAAAACAAAGCAAGCAAAATTTGCAATAATGCTGCTTCTTTTTAGGGTTGCCATATGGAATTATTTGTCTCCACCTCCTCCTGTCTTATTCTATCATCCTTCACTGAAACTTACCTCGTAACTTCACTCACTACATCCATACAATGATGAACCCTTTCTGTGGATCTGTTTAAAACTCATTCAACATGAGTGTTATTTATCTCTATCATGGTTAAGTGAGTTGGCTTTTGACCTAAGCCCACTGACTCTGTCCCTTTCAACTGCTGTCATTTAATCAGTTCATTGACTTGTTGTCACCTCCTTTCATGTGTTAAGGTGCACCTTAAAAGGGAACTTTAACAAATAGGACCAATAGGCCTTGCTTGACAGTCATTTGCTTAGGACATAGATATTTTTCAAAAATACTATCGACTCATTAGATTTCTAATTTTTTCTAATGACAAGTTTCACTTGTTTGTCACCTTTGTTGTTTACATTACAATCAAAGCAGGGTAACGACCAAGTGGTTGCTTAGGTCTCTGCTGCACGTGCTAATGTCATGGCGCTGATTAGGAAAGAGACAAATCAGCCTTTTCAATTTCAATTCAGGTGCACTGACAAGTAGATGAGTGAAAGGATTGAGAAAGATTGGTGAGAAAAAAAACAAAACAAAAACAGTGCTCATGCAGCTGTTGCTTGCTAATGTCAGTGCGGAGGGAGAATGTGTGCTGAAAAGAGGTTCAGTAGGTAGGTAGGTAGGCAGGTTGGTAGATCTTCATTGATCTGTTGATCTTGCCATCACGTAAATTAGTGTTTGCTTACTGTCAGAAGCTTTTCATGAAGAGCATTTGATTCAAGTTATTTTAATATAGATTAGAGTAGCGCATTACGCTTAACTTGATAACACTGATGTATTATAAACATCACACATAAATTATAAATCACACAATCATGTTGCTATGTTTAATTTTTTGGCAAATGTGAGGGGCATTAGGGCCAACGAAAACTTCATGACAGTTGGGCTCAATCCCAATGTTGTGTGGACAGCCCCTTTCAAAACTTCACAACCAGGGGAGTATGCGCTGGTTACAGTGTTATCTGGATTAAAACGGCAACGAAAACAGCAAAGTTAGTTTTTAATGTGCATTCCAAAACTGGATCTGAGTCAGAAAGCTTGTGAAACAACATGACTTTGTAAGAAGTTATTTTACCAAATACAGCCTTTAATTGAGGTAACATGAGCTGGTTACCTCTAACGGAGGCTACATCCAAATGGCTGCAGATCAACTTTGTCTTATGAAGAGCCTTAACATTCCAAGGTTGGCAAGAGAAACAATGAGAGGAAAAGTCAAAGATAGGAGACGCTGGCTTGACTGGGATCTAAACAACATTCTCCTCCAGTTATGAGGAGGTCAGTCTGCACAACTTTTGCATTGAGCCACACTGTCTCAAAGCTGTCATGTTCCATCTGCTATCACACCAAAATGTGACCAAGTTGTCCAAGTTGTGATGAGTTGACGACACTACAGATAGATTGGAGGAGGTGAAGACAGACGATCCAGTGCGGTAACCCCTGATGGGGGTTTTGATTTGATTAAAAGGCTGAACCTAACATAAGATGAAAACAGCAGGTGTAGCTGGGAGCTACGCAACCGTCTTAAGTCATTAGAATGCACTGTAACATAATGCACTGTAACATAATGTAGTACTTCACCAGTGATTATGGGTGACATAACTTGTAAATATGAAAAACAGGGAATGGTGTGGTACAAAAGTTGGAATTGACATCAGTTTGAAAAAGGGCAATGTCTAAGTTATTATTGCACAAGGTAGTATATCTCCCTAGATGCTCCTAAAGCAAAAAAAAACATCATCTTAAAAGTGAATCCATACTTTATCTGGACTTTCTTGTTACTCATGGAGAAATTGCAAGATATGATGTGCTACAGTGCTACAGCGATGTAAGATAAATTGACTGCCGAATATGTTCTTGTGCATGCACAGGACACCAAGGAGGGAATGGTGCTGTCAAAGATGACTTGCACTTGGGACAGCCATCCCCTCTGTGACATCTCTGTCAAAAGACTCCAGATTCATGTCCAAAATGTCACTGTTATGGTTAATTGTGGATGTCACTCTTAAACACCATCAATTTTTAGCTTTTACACTACCCTTTACTTTATACTAACACTACACAATGCTGTATCTTTAGTTTATATTAATCATAACAGAACTACTGTACATACTGTATGTTCATATCTGTAGAATAGTGACAGACAGGAGCTGCTTTCTGGTATAATTTTTCTTCATTTTTCTGATATGCAACCACAAAAACCTACCAGCAACACCGGGGATTTAAATTCCATGGAAAAAGATTTGCTGCAACACCTTTGGGGGTACCCCTTTGCACAAAAACCTATGGCTGCATGATATGTGGTGACATGTTGACATGTCACAAGGGTTAAGTCATTTGCAAATCCGGAGGGCTTTATTCATAATCTGTCACGTGAAAATCTGTAAAAAGGAGGTACAGTAAGAGTTGGGAACATCCAGCTCTATATCAAATCTGCCCCCCAACTGTCAGGCAGTTTTTCCCTGCAATCACCATGTTCTCTGGTCTACACGTTGCTACAGATAAGAAAATGCATAATAATGAGGATGAAAAACATCTTAAAGATGCAAGTTGCTTCATTTGGGGAAATTTATTGTACAAATTCTGAGACCAAGAACAGAAATTTCATCTTAAAAGGTAAGAGATAATAATAACCATAGAATAGAGGAAAAACAGGTGGAGGAGATGTATAGCACACTAGTGAATCACATCGATGGTTATTCAGCTACATGGTGCATGAACATCGAACTGAATATGTGTCTGGTATGTTAATGTAACAGTTATTCAGATAATTCAAGCATAAAAAACAAGCCAACAATCTTACCAAACCCTTGATCTCACTCCAAATCAACAAATCCATTGAATTCTTCCTCCTCTGTGTCGCCGTGGAACAACTCTGCCGACAAGGGGGGTAGGTTCAGCGCCGCTTCCCCTTCTGTGCAAGAGGAGGAGGCACCGCTTAAATGACCACAAGTACAGTAATGTTGAACATTTCAGTGTTACAGGAGTAGTAGATATTTGTACACAAGCCTAGAGTACCCTCTCGCGTTTGACAGTGTGACAATAACAAAGGTGAAAGTCTATACTTTAAGAATTTCACATAGAAGTCGCACCTGAGTTTGAGTTGTAATCCTTAGCCAAACTATGAAAAAAGGTGCGACTGCTATGCCAAACACAATTGAGTATCTTTACTTGGACATTTATCACTCCTCTCTACCTATAAATCTATAAATGATCTATAAATGATCACACACAACCAAAATTAGATCCATTTTCACCAGAGGTGATTCAATTTCTAGTGTTCATCTAAGCTTGTCTTCGCAATACCAAATTGGCATCTATCTCTCCATGAAATGTATGAGCTATCAACTCATTTCATTTCGCCATCGACTCATTTCAATACCACTAAACTCTCGAGCCGTACCAAACGAGGTTCGTCAAGGAGAATTTTCCAGGATGTTTCATGTTTTGGTGTCAGTGTTTTGGGTGAGGCATTTGTTGCATCATGTCTAATTCAAAGTTTAACAATAACATTTTTGTTCTAATCTGATCAGATCGGCATTGGTGCTGCTATTGACACACTCCTATCACATCAATCAAAATCATTCTGTTACAGGTTGGAACACTTTTGAAAATGCATTTGATATTCGAAACATTTTATGCACACAGATGGGAAGATGGAACAATAGTTAAGTATAGGAAGAAATTTATCGCAATATCATCTTGAATAGTTGATGATATTCACAACAATGAATATGGGTGATTGGTTGGTTGGTCAGTCGGTCAGTTAGTCAGTTTGTTCGTTCTGTAACAAAGAGATAGCTATGACCAAGGCAACTGTGTTCCTGGGTAGTTTTTTCTTCTGCACATAGAAATACATTAATTGCATGAAGTAAATGATGGAAATAAAAAAACTTGCTTACCAAGTATCACATTTAACTCATAAATACTCTAAAGTACATGTCAGAGGACCTCCCAGGTAGCATATTGCTGTAAACTGACACTTTTTGACTGGCCAAATTTTCAGGCGAAGTGAAGCATTTTAAATTATGGTTTACCAATGGTATGGAAAAAATGTTGGATACCAAGTGTGTGGGAAGTTTTGTACTCTAAATACTCTTTGATTACATTCAGCTTTGCATTTTTGAGCACAATGTGCGTAATTGTTCCATGCCAACCTGAATAGTGTTTGGGCAAATGTAGTGCAGTCGTCCCTCACTATGACGCCGTTCACCTTTCGCTGCCTCACTGTTTCACGGATTTGTTTCGTGTGATTTTGCATGTTTCTATGTTGTTTTTTTAACAGCGTATAGTATGAACGCACATTGAGTTTGTCGTCCTGATTAGCTAAAGGATAACCGCACATGTGCTCTGCATCCTGATTAGGTAAGGGAGTACAGAATGCGTTCGGCTAGCCAAATTTACAATAATGTTCCATCGCTAGCAGTGTGACTCTGAAGTGCTGTACTGTATGTTTCCAAGTCTTCAACCCAAAAAAAAAACCCCACAATGTCAATGAAATAAACTGGGAGGGAAACTGCGAGAGAAAAGGTGGCACCCAAAGGGCAGAGAAAGATGCTAACCATTGCAGAAAAAGCTGGACTTTTGGACATGCTAAAGGAAGGTAGAAGTTACGCAGCTGTAAGGCGCCATTATGGAATAAATGAATCGTCTGTTCATTATATAAAGAATGAGGAAAATAACATAAGGATGACAGCAGCAATAAGTTGGGGCTAGGGTTAACCCTAACCCTAACAGGGATGCAAAAAGGGTTGTAACTGTCCGCATCGAGACCATCATGAGAATGGAGTCTGCTTTAGCTCTGGATCAGTGACAGCAGGAAAAAGAACATTTTTGAAATCTGTGAGAGTTTAAACTTTGAAAGTGTTTAAAAAAGAGAGAAATGTGACGAAATGTTAATGCCTGTCTGAGAAAAGTGTATGACAGTGTGTGGTAAGGGGTTTTACGGCCTTAAAAACATGTATAATAATTATAAGAAATAAATAAAGCGGATTACGTCGCGGATTTCGTCTATTGCGGGTTATTTTTTAGAACGTATCCCCCGCGATAAACGAGGGACCACTGTAATGCAGATTTCAGTGACTCTACAAAACCGACAGAAATGCTGAGACATGGCAAATTTTTAAAATGGGGACGAGAAAATTACCTCAGTAAATCACTTAGCAATCCTGCGTACATGGTCTGTGAATCATTATAAACAAAGAAATTTGACAAAATTTTGACAAAAAAATTTGACGATTCACCTGAATTGAGATTTTTGCATTACCCTGATGTGCTTCCCAATTTTGCATTGACTTGACTTGTCTTCCTAATGGCCATTTTTGTTTCTCAGTGAAATCTTTCACCATTGTTTTTCAAATAAATGCATTCCTCAATTTGTTCTTGTATTTCTTGTTGACTTGCAGTTTTCAGCGCAACAGGCTGGCATATTTGTGGGGTCTGTGCCCCGAGGGAGGAGTTTCTGTGAATCTGAGAGATGGTTGGTGGTGGGGGTAGAGTTATTCTGTAGAACAGGGTAGCAACAGTGGTTGTCAGTAGGCATCATGGATGTATTGTGCAGAGGAATAGTACGACGGTATCGTGTCACTGTAAACCGAGCTGCTCTCGGTTCGATTGGACCGCAGCCTTGCTGCAATGCATTGCTGTTGCTCTTTGAGATTCCGTTAAGAACATGCAATTCCTGACATGCTTATTTAATTGATAGTGTGCCCGGCTATCTACCTGCTGAACCACACACACACACCACACACACTGCCGTCGGAAATCATTACAACAGCAGTCATATCGATACATGTCCTGCATTATGCAGCTGAAATTAGGGTATCAGCCAGCAAGAAAAACAAACCTGCGGTCGTGGCAAAAGCTAAGACTTCACAACTGACGTCCAAATAGCTGCCCGACGACATGACAGATAAACACCGAAAGAAACGCACCGTCGAATACTGGACAAAAATGGTTGTGGTGTGCAGCTTACCTCTGCTGTACCCCAGTTCGCGTGTGACAGTCAACACCAAGCACATCTATCCACCTCGATTTTGCACCACATCGAAAAATCCACGCGAACAACGGCAGCATTATGGTGTGATCGAAGATGAATACGTTGGTGTACACATTTGTAAACCCCGTCTCGAGTTCATCTTAAAACACTTTGCAGTGTTTCCACTTCTTTCTGTATATCATGTCTCCGTTTGTCCCACTCAGCCTCCCACTGGACGACCGTGAATCCAATGGAATGTGGCCTCGTCACCACTCACATTGTGTGAGTGTGCAACCCCGTCTTGGTGAAACCGCCTTGACGGAGATCTGCGAGACCCGAGTTAAATCCCCGTATAGTCTCTCATCCTCTTGCGCGAAGCATTGAAGAAGCTGCATCACTCCCTTCAAAGTTATCTCTCGTTCTCATTTTCCATAAGCTGCACCTGCCACTGTCTGGGGGGATCGATGGTCAGCTCCGAATGCCGGGAAGTCCTGAGCACGCTCGGGCTCGGAGATCTGGATGATATGCAGGCCACACAATGTCAGACGGCATGCAAAAGCCACAGCCGGCCAATCACAAATGGCAGTTAACCGGATGCTAGAAATATCTCTGCTGGAATTCCTTCTACGTTGCCGGGGACGGCAGATGAAACCAGGCCATCCCCGGACAGAGCGGGATGCGCGTTCGGAAACTTCCTCCACCCAGAAATGTGAACCCAACAGGTCTGTACAGAAGACCCAAACTGTTAAATGCGTCGGCGGGGAACATGTTATTTACAGACTACACATGGCATGCATGAATTCCAATTACAATCTTGATCTCTCGGAATTCAGAGACAAAACTCATGCGGCTATATGCATGAGCTAGTGTGTCAGGCATAATTAATTCATATGTGTCAATGCGGCTGTTTTTGCATTTTTATGTCACGTCCAAAACAGTGGTCCAACGGATGCAATATCTTATAAACTTAAGTAGACCAAAAAAATGGTCTGGTATTCAGCTCATTTCCTTGGTCAAAATAAGCCATGCGTTTCCTTAAGACCAAAACATCGTCCGATGAAAAGAAAACATTCTCTACTGTCAGTGGTCGGGAAAAAAACTTGCAAGAACAGCTACATGGAAGTGTAGATAAGAATATCGTCGAGCTCCAGGAAATGACTTAATGAACTATTCACAGTGGTTGTGGAATTGTGGCACTAACGAACCAAACGAGAGAGACGCGCTGAGACCTACTTTGTTGTTTTTGTCTGGAAGGTTATTGTAGCTTGCCCAGATTTTGCCCCTCTCGGTTACATGTTGTAATGAATCATTCTCGGAACGCCCTGTCAGATATTTAGTCAAATAGCTCTTAATTGATCCAATCAAAGAATCCTAAATTCAGAGGGTATGATGGGTAGACTACAATACTATTGTGATGTGATTGGCCATTGGACTATTCAGCTTCAGTGACAAGTGGGTCAAATATGAAAATCACCTGTGGTTTGTGGTTGATTACACTGGGTTACAAAAAGACAAAATTGAAAGTTATCTATGTATTTACAACTGATCTAGGACCAAATTGCACTGCTGAATACAAAAATGACATCCATTTTCCTCAATCAGGTCGGGACTGGAGGCCCTCCAGTCATGGAGTCTCCAGTCATGTTGCCGACCCCTGTTCTAGTCAAAACCATTTCATTCACATGTAATATAACAAAAACATTAGCATTACAGGGTGGCACATGCAAAATCTGCAGAATTCGTTTATTGCCGTTTATTATTATTATTATTTATCGTCAAAGATGTCAAAATATGTAGCTTAGTTCCGGAAGTCGACAGGTTTGAGTAAAACCAACGTCATTTTTGGGTTCAGTACATCTACCTTATCCTCATAATCTGAAAATTTCTTAAACAGCAAATTTGATGTTGACCAGTGTCATTTGGCAAAGAATCGCGCAGGTCCGAGCACTCCTCCGTGAGGCGTCAGGGGGGGCGGGGTCGTTCTATCTGACTGAGTATCAGGTGTGACTGGGCTCTTCTCACTTGGCGTTGTATGTGTTGAGACGGGGCATCCCTTGCAGCGCTGCCTCATTAATTTCACTTCATATTTGTATGAATGAAAAATGGCAACGGTATCACGAAGGAATTGTCCGGAGATTCCTGGCTACTTGACGCAGAGCTACACAGTTCAACACCAACAAAGCCCTATAGTCATTGCTTTTCTGAGTTGACGTAGCTTAAATAAAGACATTTATACTCCAAGCTGTTGAGGTGTTACTCTAAGGCAGATCCATTCAATGGGCGGTCTGGAGGCTGGATACCGCCCGCCGGACAGTTTTCAATGGCCCGCAAGGTGTGTGTGACTGACGTGCGGTGAGGTTCATGGTTGGTGAGGCACAGACTCCTTTAGAGTCCGATTTACAATTCACAGGCACCCAGATTTACAGGCACCCTGTGCCTTTTAACTGCGATTTTAAGTCCCATCAGCAAAACTAATTATGTCAGTTACAAACTTTCAACTTTAATGTTTGAAGACATTAGCCAGACTGTGCAAAAATCAGGGTATACAAACGTATCTGCAAACGTTTAATGGCGACATATTGAGATACGGCAACCGGCACGCTATAACCAACCCAGTCTGTGAAGGATTGCGCATTCAGAAGGGTAGAGAGGCTCGTTGGTGCCGCACATCACGTTTCTCCCCTGCCTTTGAACAGAAACTTCTGGATCAAATACGGGGGAATTTGGATAGTTCCTGACAGGAAATCAGCGATTTTCACTGTAAAGATGTTCGAAATTAGTCATACATAAAGATCAGAAGACAAATACTAATATTCATTTATATTACAATTTTTGAAATTATTTGTCATGACGCCAGGTGATGCTCTGTCTCACCTGCCTCCCCTGACCGCACGTACCTGGAGTGTGATATGAGGAAGACCAGACCTGCACGCGCGCCCCATCTCCCTTTTGACACCTTACGAAGGATTGCCCGCGGAGGTGAGCCCCCGCCCGCCGCTGATGCCTCACCTCAAAGATGACTTTACTGATTGAATTTAAGGTTAGCAAAGTACTCACAGCAATTATATTTATATTTATTCGCTGTCTAAACGCCCCCAGACGGACTGCTCCCCACCCTCGGAGCCCCAATGTCCAACTACATCACAAAATAAAACCCCACACCTCGAACTGGTGATGCATACCAGTACGAGGCCAACACACGGCATATGAGTGACATGTCGGGATAGGCAGCACGAGTAGGGGGGAGATAAAAGATCTAAAAGATGCTGAAAAGCTAATTCATGCTTTTGTGACCTCCAGGCTGGATTACAGTAATTCTTTATTCGCAGGCTGTGGCAACAACACACTGAAGCCACTCCAGCTGGTTCAGAATGCTGCAGCACGTACACTGACAGGAACTAAGAAAAGAGACCACATCTCCCCAGTGTTAGCTTCTCTCCACTGGCTGCCAAAAAAATGGAGGATAGAATTTAAAATCCCTCTCCTTGCTGACAAGGTGCTCAATAATCAGGCACCATCGTACCTTTAACAGCTGATCGTCCCTTATCATCCAACCAGAGCTCTTCGATCCGAAAGCGCCGGGTTATTAGTGATCCCCAAAATCAGCAAGAGTAGAATAGGGGGCAAGGCCTTTAGCTATCAGGCTCCTGTCCTGTGGAACCATCTTCCTGCTTCAGTCCGGGGGGCGGATACCCTCACTGCTTTTGAGAGTGGGCTTAAAACTTTCCTTTTCGATAAATCCTATAGTTCGACAAAACTATGCGACTAGAAACAGATGACACACTGAGTTCTCCTCTCCCCCTCTTCCTCAATCTCCTCTCCCTCTCCGCCTCACCTGCACCCATCCACCCTTTCCTACATCCTTGTCTGGTAAATGCATGTTACTAACTGGGCCTCTTCCCCAAAGTGTTGTCTTGTGCTTTATTACCCCTTATTACACGGCTTGTGTAAAAGCTTGGTTCTGATTGGCCGATATTGGTCACGTGAGCGGTCATTATTTTCGTATAATGACCGCTCAACTATCAATAACGGACCGCTGCGAAATCAAAGACTCAGAGTTAAACTTCCTGCATTCATATCAATCCGCGCCAAAGCGTCTAGTTCCACTCCGGATTGTTTACGTACTG
>OMPJ01028280.1:0-19144 GCA_900312935.1 Carapus acus
AACATTGGTGAACGGGGTTAAGAGCCTTCAACACACATCTTAATAACTTCCCTCATCATTAACCACCTGACCCCATCCCACACACTCTCACTCTCAGTCTCAGTCTTTCTCTCTCTCTCACACACACACACACAAAAACACACACACGTCAGGATATTTCGCTGATACCATCGTACAACTACAGTTCGGCTCTTGGTGGTAATCTAAGGACACAGTGAGCTGAGACACACACACACTAAATTGTTGTCCCGCATCGATGTGTCTTTTGGACATAGCGAAAACAAATGAGTTATATAGGTAGAAACTCACATTTTATCCAGGGGGTTGTAAATTCAAATCTTTACGGTGGAGAAGAATTAAACCACCAAAGTTCACAACGGGTCATTGTTCTGTTGTTCTGGCACCCTGCAGATATACAGTATGACTTCTTACATTTGTTTATCATCGTCATCTCCAGTGTTTGATTTCCTCCAAGCTGTCCTTCAAAAAACCACACCACACAGAAAATAGCTAGGTTCTTTTTTTTTTTTTTTATAATACACTGATATACATATTGTTTACACTTCAAATCACTATACAATATACCAGGGGCAGTAGAAATTTTGAGTAAATAAAAAACAGCTTTTGGGTGTAACCTTTTTTGCTTAGATAACTGTAACAGGCTTTGGTGCTGACATCACAGACACACAGGTCTGATTCCAGACCACTTTTACTGTAAAAATATCTGCTCACTACACCATTTCCATTGAAATGGAATGGACATGTTTGGCTTTATCTTGTTGAGTTACATTCATGGACGTGACGTAGTAAAAGGTAAAAATGAAATATTTATGGAGAATCCGTACAGACTGTGGTACACGGATTATCCTAGTCCCCCCATAGACATCATGGAAATCTCCCCTCTCTTATCTAAGTATTGTGAGGTTTAAGACAGTGTGTGTGTGCTTGTGTACGTGTGTGTGTGTCCTGGGTTATTATCCCATTCTGCTGCTGTATGCACCAATCTACCCAACCACCCTTGTGTGTGAAAGGTTAGAGAACCCCAGCGGTGAAAGGGAAATCTGGGAGAGAGGGCGCAATTCTGGGGCACAAACAATAAAAAGATAAGGATCTGCTGATAGGTACCTGGAGAATGTGGGGATAAATGAAAATGCGATGCAGCAATCCTATGCATGGCCGACGAGATAAGATGTATACAGCCTCCACAATGGCAAGGGGTCTAATGTGAGACTCTTTATGGGAACCACGCGTGGCTGCAGCTACACTGTGATTGTGTCAGAGTTGAACTTGCTCTCCCTCCTCCTGCACTTGTAATTTCTGAGAGAAACACAGATCATTTCAACGTGGCCTTCATTATGCATAAGGACAGATAACAGGTTTACACTTTTTAAGCGACTGTCCTTTTCAAGGAGCTGTCCTCTCTTGTGGTTCTGAAACACACCACAGCACACTCTCACACGTAAACACGCACCTGCAAAATACCTCAGGCGTGCGACAGGCCTGAGCTTGGTTTGCTCTGACACAAATCATGACCGCTGCGGAGAGTAATTAAATGTGATTACTACGGGGAAAGCACAAAACAGATTAACAGACGCAAACTGGCCGCTGCGTTCAAATCTCACGGCACCATTAAATGACTTTTTATGGCTCAATTAATGTTCGAGGTAGCTGAGGGACTAATCAGCGGCTGTTTCATGTACCGCTATATATTCTGGTATATATTCTGGAGTGGATTGAAAGGGTTGCAGTGTGTCGGTTGCTGGCTGTGGTCTGTCTGAGTGCGTCCGCAAAACGGCAAACACAAACAAACACAAACACACACACATGTGGTTGCAAACCTGCCTGCGAAATGATGAGGGAGGTAGGTTGTTTTCTTTTCTAAACACCTTAATGATACTTAAAATCTCTGTCCAATAACAGCACAGTGGAGATTTCAGACTCTGTAGCCTGAGGGAAATGTGAAACAGCATGCTACCTATAAATAACTACAACAAAATAAAACAAAACAAAGACACCAGACCTGTTGCGTGATTGGGGTTTTTAGCAGAACATGCATGTTATGTATGAACCTCTCTAAGGTTTCAAAGTCTACATGGACGTGAATCTCAATGATTTATTTATCACAATTGCGGATGCAAAGTCAATTTTCAGATGACCATTTCCTGCCGATGTCTGATGTAGGTGGTGATGGATGTTTCCATCACAGATAACTCATAGATGATATCGCGACTGATCGTGTCGATCATGGCGTTAATTGCACAGCTGGTGGGGACCGCAGCTTTGAGAGTTAACTCCAATCCAGATGGCGTGAGAGCAGCACATCACAGGGAGCGCAGTGATTAAGAAGCAAATACTAAATGCAGAGTCCTACTTGCACTTATCACAGAGCTGAACCACGATTACTGATGATTCTCTGTGTAACACCATAAACATACAGTAACCCCAACGTGAATGTCGTCTAAATACACACTTCAATCTCTTGGGATTGTGCTAATACCCAGAATCTTGTTTACTTGATTGGAGCCCTTTGAGACGTCATCGGCACTGATTTTTGGTCTTCAGAATTCTGAGATCAAGGCTGTACAAAGCTTTGGAAAACATTGGCAAGTAGTTCTTGATGCTCCACATTAATCATAAATCACTGACAGTAAGAATTATGATTTATACATGATAGGCACTTCATGTCCTCTTTATGGGACCCAAACCTTGACAGTAGTTTCAAGTTTCACAAGACATGATTCCAAGAGGCCCTCAGCCTGCGATATGTAGATTAATCTTCGTTATGAATATGATTGAAATGGCTGAAACATGAATGATTTCTGTCATTTCGTGTCACTCAAGTCTACCTGCTTGTCAAACTACATCAGCATCTTGACATTAAAGCCACCTCTAAGTCACACCTTGCATTGTTTTTGCAGCACAGACAACTTGCAAGCACTATAAATCATCATATCCATGCCGACTGAGTCATTGTACTTGTTGTGCCAGAGATTGGAGACCATCCATATCAGTCATGATGAACCGACATGTACAAAAGCAGCAATATTAAAGAGTGAAAAAGAAATACCAAAGTCATAAGAAATGTTCAGTAACACCATTAGAATAAGACTTTGCATTTGGCTTCACATTTGCTCTTTGGTGACGGCAAATACTTAGATGGTTGACAAATAAATGCACATCTTAAGACAGAGTTCCAGCCGGACAACAGCCCTTGTTATTACCGAAATCATTACGTGTTGTAATGTGGCTGTGGTCTGACTGGCACTCCAGAGTGCCAACAGCAGAATCAATTTCAGCTGCACTGACACGCCAGTGTGTGTGCCAAACGTCTCACGCAAACGCAAGCATGAGTGCACACAACATACTTGCTCACATGCAAATACACTGCGGACCAGACTTACTTTAGCGTGGCTTTTACAGAGGATAATGTGACAAATACATGGGGGGTGGTGGGGCTGTACAGAGACAAGCTGTGAGTGGTCAATGTCAGTGTTGGTGTTGATTGCGTTTGTTTCCATGCATTCTCGTTTTAGTTGCAAATAGTGGGGAGGGAATCTTAATGTATGCATCTGGCTCGCTATGGTCGATTTATCATGGTTGGTCAGGGAGGCAGCAAAGGTAATTGTGTCTGATTTACTGTCTTGAAAAGCCGGCGATTCAGCTGCTGTTGACGATGGAGTGTGGAATATTGATCATGTGCTGCTGCTTCTCCAATTTGTAATCTTTCCCCAGTCAGGCAATATCAGCATTTTCTTTTTACATTTTAGGTCAATAGTTTTTTAAACAGTTAGCATGTGGCCTTTGCAATTACCATTTGGCCCCGTTCCCTTATCGCAATGGCACTTGCACAAGTCAAAATTCGTGATTTCACTTTTTGAGGTACCTCACTGCTAATACTTTACCCTCTTGCGGAGACATGGTATCTCAAAAAGTATGTTGACGGAGTCGGTTTTGTTTACACTATCATTCTTAGCAACTACCTTACTAAATTGAAAACTTTAATTTGCCTCCTTGACAGTACTTTATGTGATGCTGAGTAAATCTGGCCTTTTAAATCACGGAAATGATCTGCTGAGGCAACCACTGCGAAGCGAGAGGCTGTAGATTCCGAGGCATTGCTCGCCCCGTCGTGTTTGTTACAGCTATACGCTTCTGCTGTTAGTGAGCTGCCAAAATGAAAAATATTTCACGTTTCCAGTTCCCATGTCCACAACCCCAAAGGAACTCAGTCCTCCACAGAGAACAGCATGAAAAATAAAAACAAAAACAAATCTTGAACACAAACGCAGACATACTCAGTTTGACCCATAGAACTAAAAATGTAAGTCGGGCGTTGTCACATTTACTTGATCGATCCTTTCGTTCCAGCGCCTAAATTACATCTGAGGATCATTTATAACCTTTGATTATTTTGCAGATGACAGGAAATCTATACCTTAAAATGTATGTTTTCCTATGTTCTAATTAACGTGGATGATGATGTAAATAAAGGCCTCCCCGGTCAAGAGAGTGTCTCCCCATCACATGACCTCTGTGGTTTTTAGTTGCATGGCAACAGGAGATGCTCAGCCCAGCTTTACACGGGTGTCTTGACTGTAGAATAGAACCTGCAGCAGGATGGCAACATCAATCAGGATCTGGGCTGAACCACACACCCAGAATTGAGCCGGGCTGTCGTTCATCACAAAGTAGGCGGTCTTGAAGACATCTCCGGCCGTCCACAGCAGGACCATCTTCACACTGAGGAAAACGGAGACACACAGAGAACAATTCATTTCCCTGAATTAGCCCCAAGCAAATGAAGCGCGATGTGCGTAATCCCAACAGTTTACGAGCCAGAATGTAGAGCGGGATTCCCTCACAGGGCATTCAGGTGCTTCTTTAAAAAGTGATTTAGTCTTGATGTGAGATTGCAGCGCCGAAAAAAATCGATACAAGCAGCGTGCGGTTTGCTGGAAAGGGGCTGCCTGATTACACCACGGGAGACCTGGAGAGTGATACGAAGACTCCTTGTCAGGAGTTCAAAGAGAGAGAAGAAGGCCGACCACATAACCAGCTAGCTACCAAAACACCCCAAAGGACGGATCAGCCAAGGAATCCAACTTACGAGGAGCTCCTTCAGACATTCCGCATCACTTCCTCATCTACTCCATGTGCTCCATAATCCATCGCTTGTTTCACACTTGTTATATCTTCTCTTCTTCTCTTCGATGCCTCTCCCCGACTTGTCCTCCCCTTGTCTTTCTCTTCAGCTTCTTATCCCGGTGTTCCATTCCTGCCTCACACCCTTCACTGTCACATCTTGTTAACGCCGACAATGTCTGGACCTTCACTTTCCTGCTGTCTGCTCGCTCTTCCATTCAACGCTCCATCCTGCACGATGTTAAGTCCCATCGGAGTAAATTTAATAAGAAGTTATTTTATCATATCTGCCTGGGCCAGTCGATGGAACGGGACCATCAGTCACCACTGTGACGTGACGGTCAGGAGGAAAGGAGCGAGGCAGAAAGGGTGTCCACGCAGCAAGACAGACAAGGAGAAGGGGAAGGAACCTCAAGGGAGAAAGAAATAGACCTTTGCAAATTTGGAGGACGCCTATGTGAGACAGATATGGATGATAAGTGTGCAGAGGGGCACAGGGACTATAGAGACCTAACGACTGTGGGGACAGTTGTCCTGTATAAACCTTGAATTCTCCTTGCTGAGTCATATCAACCTTATCTAACTCCCCCCCGAGCCACATTTGTATGCGTGTGTGTGTGTGTGTGTGTGTGTGTGACATAGAGTGGGGAGTGAGGTGTGTGTGCACACGTGTGTAGAATGGAGGTGACAGTCAAGACCCTTGCTATTGCATCAAATTCACGGTCGCGCATGTTAAAATATTAACCAACCGCTGCTCTGAGAAAAGTCGAATCCTTGTTTCAATGCTGCAGTGAGGATCTGTGGTCTGTGTGAGGGATTATTATTTTTTTATACAATATGATTCAGTCAACAAAGAGAACCTCGTGTCTGTTCTTGCTTTGAAATGGAAGCCCTCGGGAACACGCGAGGATCAGGCTCATCTCCACCTCCTCCCCAGGATAACCAAGAAGCAGCTGCTTGGGGCAAACCTGAAATATTTCACCGATATGTTCTGGCACGATGGCTTTTAAACATCTAAGGGTGACCACAAAGGGATTCATTAAACGTCTTCTCCTCTCCCACCGTCAGTTTTTCTTGAGGATATTTCACATTTGTCTGTGAGGTAAGAAACGACTTTTAGATCACAATAAAGATTTTATCAAACTCTTGCTAAAAATAAAACTTTAGGTGGGTTCTCAGTAAAGCACTGACCTACCTACCGCCCACGTGTTGGTGATTTAAATCTTTGAGTGTTGACGACAAACCACAAGCATCTTCGTGAATGTTGTTAATAGGTCCAAACAAACAAATAGATGAGCAGAATCAGAGAATGGATTCATGGACCATATGTGGATTGATCCTCCAACGTGGCATTACTAGCACCATGCCCAAACCAATTGAGCTGACTTGCCATATTGCAATGACCATTTCATACCAGTTTGTCGCCAATAACTTTTCTGAGTTCTTCCCTTGTCCCTTGAGCTCTTCCCATTCTCGGCACCCACAATCTGTTTGCTGACATAAAATGTTGCTCATGATGCAAACATCATTAGCAAGGATGAGGCATAGACACTAATTAAAGAGGCCCAGTCATCTGTCCAAAACACATGAAAAGGCGGTGACTGACTGCCTGGGACAGAAAGTCCAAAAGGAGAGAGAGCGCTTGTAATATTGCTATGAATGACTGCGTCTCATTGACTCTCTCCCTGTCTCTCTCTCACACACACAAACAGAAGCATACTTTATCGGAATCCCGATCACCGAGCTAATCACAGGGGGAAATTATTTTTGGTCCCCTTAATTTCAAGAACAGGAGGTGAGGAAAGACAGGATGAATGGATCGATAAACAGAACTTGCAAAGACATGATAAGCACATTCATAGAAACAGGGAGTCAATATGAAAAACACCCTGTTTAACAGCAAAAGAGATACAGCAGGATATCCTAGTGTGAAACTGTAATTGTCTGCCCACACTGATGGATTTGTACACACAAGGTGAAATTTCCATGTGGATACTCGTGTGCAGAATGCAATCATGTTGTTTTAGCTCAGTTCAGCCCAAACAAGTCTCCGATTGATTAATATTGACCCAACCTCTTCCTCTGAGGTAAGTGGCGAAAGATGAGAGGCTGGAGGAAGTGAAAGGGGTGAAATGGTGAATCATGCGTTTCAAGGATGGAGTCAAACACGGGCAAAGGATAGAAGGAGCACAGAGGTGGGGAGGAGAGACAGATAATGCAGGGGGGCCGGGGACGATAAATTGAGCGGATGGTGAAAAATGATGGCAGCGCAGTGATGGGACGGCGAGAGTGATGGGGACAAGCAGCGGTGATGTTTGATGGTGGGGTGCGATAGCGGCGCGGCGTGTGGGCCTGAAGCCGGGGGGCTAATTGTGCCGGGTATTGAACGGGACCTGTCAGGGCAGCTATTACCTCTTCAAAGCACCTGGATTGGACAAGTGGAACATTACAGCAGGAAGCAAGGCAGTAAGGGACATTCACAAAAGCAGACAGACCAAACCATTGGACAACAAGCTGCTGTCCTGTCCCTTGTTGCTTCAGAAATGGTGTGTTTCTGGCAGAACTCTGGCAGTGAGAGTGTTATGGACTTGAATGTCCTGACCTGACGTCTTCATGTACAACTGTGGGATCGGGAGATGGACCGAAATTACTATGGTGAAAATTTTATTGGTTCCTTTCAAATAGAATGGAAAATACAAGAAGGTGATCCATCATCGTACTTAGCCTTCAAGCTTTGGAGCATCATGAATGCCTCACTTAGGAAAAAAAATCTATTCATGAACAAAATGTTGCAAGAGTGGCCTTGGTTCACTGAGAATAACTCAGCGTGTGACTAGACAAAATGAGAATGCGGCAAGCACGAAGGATCATACTCGGTACGCCAACAATACTAGTTAAGAGAAAGTACATATTCAGTGTCTCCCTCTCATGACTTCGTAGTTGCTCTGTGAATGCGAGAAGCTACACTATTGCTCAAAAGTTTAAAAACAACCCCAGTTTTTGAGCTGATTACTGAGATTCAAGCAGTTTAAGTCCAATGAACACCTTGAAATGGTGTTGAGTTAAGTGGCAAACTGCTACAGGTTAAAAAAGGTAGGGTTAAGCAAAAGTGTTCAGCTATTACATCTACCAAATGTACCTTCCTCTGTGATTTACTTTTCAACGTCCATTGTTTATTTGTTCTTGGCTTTAATTTCAGAGTACACTGAGACAACTGTTATTTTCTACAAAAATTGTGGAATCGTTGGTGTGGATGCTTGGCCGAGTCCAAACCATTGGCCGACTCAAAACCATTCTATAAACCACACTTGCAAACCTTGGAACCCAACCTCAATAGACTGGTGTTACAAAACTCATTAACCTCCAGCCTGCATAAGTACTGTGGCATTGCTTGAGTTGTTCTCTAAATAAAACAGAGCTCCGTGGAAGACCACCAAGCTAGTTGCAGAGGTACATAGCAGGGTTTTATCTCAAGCGATTCCATCAAAGAGGGCCAGTGATGAAGATATTCAAGACATTTAGTAAAAAATCCCCCTTCTGAGCTCCACCCAAAAATTCTCTCCACAATCCCAACAACATTTGAACAAACAAAACACAAAATAAAAGACGCAGAGGATTCAACCTCTCCACAGACTAGCTGTCCATGTGTGCAAGACATTAACATTATCGCACCTGACGATGTGTTTACAAAGTCAGGCCAATTCCTGGTGATGCTAATACAAAGCTGATGGAGAGAGACCCACAGTAGATGCAGGAGCTCATGGTTAAAGCTTCAAAGAGCTTTGAGCTGTTTTTCTTCCAGTGTGTGTATGTGGGAACAGCTCTCCTTATGTATGTGTTTGCCTATGCGTGTTCATTTGCACGCCTACTCATGACTGTATGCGAGACAATTTCACAGCGAGGCTGCAGCCATCCAAACTAGCATTTTCCCTAAGGGGGCTGGATAGAAACAAAAATCAAAGGGCCCTCGTGCTGAAAGCGGAGCTACTCTTAAACCCCTAAGCATGAATTATGCATGGTGATCGATTGCACGCAAACAAGTGAAAAGTTTCCCCCAACTTGCCATAGTATGATGGATAATGCCTCGCACAATATAGCAGGAGGAAGTGAGAGGAGGGACTAAAACTAAGGGTCGCTCAGTCAGTGTTGTTGGCACTTTCTTCTATTTGAGCAAGGCATAAAAGTGGAGTTTAATCATAACTGCGATATATAATTTTTATGTAGATTTCATTACAGTGTTGTGCAAATCTCAGCGGGCCGCTTTATCTTATATGTTCCCTTCTTAGATTAAAAAATGACAATAACATCACACTAAATACTCATATGTAATTGTGTGTCTTATCAACTGCTTGTCCAAAAATCAGTATGCAGTGCAAATCAGGGTTTTTGCTGGGAGCTACGATCATAATTTGTTTCGTTGAGCGAGCAGAGCATGGAGGCAATAACACCAATACAGTCAGTGCCGTTTCCATCTCTTGCACCTTTTGTGAGAATGTGAAGAAAGAAAGAGATCCATTTTCTTTGCTTGCTTGCATTTATCTGTTTGCAGTCTGATTTTAGACCATGATGCAGGTGCAATATCATGCACAAGAACATGGATAGGGGTTATCAGGTTTTTTAAGTGTGTTCCTGGTGATTTTGACGCTTACGCCATTAGAATAGAATGCCTTTATTGTCATTGTGCTGCACTACAAAAAATCATGGCACAACGAAATTACCTCCAGCTTAGAAGTTACTAGACTGTAAGTGATAGTTTACAGCCTGTGCACTAATAACTCAAGTAGTTGCTCAGGAAAGATTGTTTGGAAAGGCTAATGGGGGCAGTTTGGTGAATTATGAAATGGTCCAGTGTGCCACTTCATAAAAAAAGAAATGGAGGAGGTGAGGGATGCATGACAAGGCAGTATTTCTAAGTGGTTTAGAAGCAATTACCTCTTCTCATCAACTTACTATTACAGCTCTGGTGATGACAGTTGACCTACCTCGATGATCAACTGTTTTGTTCTTAACACTCTGGATTGGATTAATATCACTGTCAAATAAATGAAAAGCAAAAATGTGTTTCTCAAAGTATAATTGCATCCACATAAGTCAGTACGTTGAGACATACTTGCCCGATGTACTTATTATGGTTCCGCGAATTAAGCCAATGTGTGACAAATATTAGCATGACTTTTAGAACAGTGCTTTTTCCAACATATCTGAAAATTTCACACTTAATACAATAAATTCTAGAACACCACCACCTCGCGAGCTGCCACAGGACAGATGACCGTGCTACTGTTACTCCACCAGCTTATGTAATCATCATCATTATATCATGCAATCTGCATTAGCACACCTTCATATACAGTTTGTATGTTTGCTTTTCTTACACAACAGACTCCTTATGTAACAAAAAACGCAGCGTATATGCGTGTGTATAAATGGAGACAACAACATGCTTGAGAGGCTAATTTGTGAAGTGTACACTGGTAGAATTCAGCCCACTAGAAACCAAGATACTCTGTTAAATGATCTTGCGAAACCATTTAATAGTTGCTTACTCATTCTAAAAATACAACAACTCACCAGTGTTTATTTTCTATTTCTGCATTGTTATTCTAATATCATTATTTTATTTCTATTTTCCTGACTTATCTAATTGTTCCAGTGATCATGTAAACAACATGTTACAATATCCAAAGCAAGATGTTGGAGGCTGAGAGATAGGGCCAACATACCATGAGCTCCCATTATCTGGTAAATTTTGTAATTTTATGTCTACCATCTGTAAAACAACTAAAGCAAAAAAACAAAAAGCCCTCCCTTTTCTAGGTTTCATGTAAATGAGACACACACATTTTTCAATTACAGCATTCTCTCAGTTTTCAGAGTGCAAATGTAAATGGGTTCATTGGAGAAGACATCTTAAAACATGGAAATTTGCGAAACTACTGCTGACAAGAGGTCATGCAAAAGCCAAAGCCAAAGCCAGAGCCAACGCCAACACTGCCTCTGGAGAGACTCTGAATACCCAATACTTCAATATCCGTGCAGAATTAAGAATGTTTCTCCAAGACATTTCAAAAAATGATAATGACTGATTCATTATTTAATCCTGTGGCAAAAAAGTTTATCAGTTTATATTGTATGATTTTATAATATGTCCATGCGTTACCTAAGCACATGCAGAACATGCAGACGAAAGTGACCTTTCAGAGCACAAAAGTACAGTTCAAAGGTCACAAATGGCTTGAAAGGGCAGCGCGGTATGTGCATTACACCCTCCGGGCTCGGCTGTTGAGGCACAAGGCCTTTGTCCTGCCTGGCCTAAAGTTAATGGTCGTCTCAAGAGGAGCGTGAAACCACCATTAGGCGACCATTTAAAGGACACGGTAATAGGACCGCCATTATCGCCTCTGAGGTGTTAGCTTGAGCTGTTAAAGAAAGAGGGAGAGTGTGGAGGTGTGAAAGAGGTGGGAGCGTAATATGCAGCGCAGACCCAAATGTGACAGGTTTATCGCCACTTGTGATCACTCTTGCAGATATGATTGTTTGACATTGTGATAAAGAACGGTGGATCGCATGGACTTGGCAAAGGAAGGGCAAATAATGGAAAGAGGAGATGTTACTCCAAGCAAGACTTGGAGGTTGAACTTTCAGTCAAACAACACCACCGACTGCCAGGGATGGGGTTTGCTCCACTGTCAGGGTTGACATTGCTGCTGAGCTGAAGGATGAAGGTGGAACAGTAAGCCAGGAAACACTTGAATGGGATGATGAGGTGAGGCATGCTGTCAGACTTGGCGGAAACAGAAAGAAAAGGGCGGGGGAAATCACAACTGCAAACATGCCCACATACATTCAAGCGCACAAATACACAGAAAAAAATACTGAGTTGTTTTGTGTGTGCCGACAACACACCTTTAAAATGACAGTTAAGTCTGGCAGCTAATCACTAAAATCAAGGATCTATTAAGATCTTATCGGTATGTTGTTTGGAGGACGCACACATTTCTTTCTCAGTACAGTACCTATCTAACAAAACATAGATGAAGATAACAGGGCGCAACAACTTGTAGTTGAAATTTCAACTTTCTCAGAAAACTTGAGTTTTCTGTTTGTCAAGAATCAACATGTGCTCTTTCCCTCTCTCACCATGACGCACCGTGGGCCGTTTTGGTGAGCAGGAAAAGGTGAGCAGTGCCAAACACATCCATACAGTCGATGTCACACCTCAATAATGGGGCCCGTAGGAACGGCTACATCAACAACCACCTCTCTCAAAGGAAAGCACCGTTGTAAATACACACTTTCTGGTGCGTCACTATACCAGCGTACGCTGCAGTTGGTTAGAGCACAATTGAACAGTCTTTGGGGAAAAATCTGAATCAACAGCTGCACCTAAATCAGTCAGAACTTTCCTCATAACAGTCAGAAACAAAGTGGTTACTGATTAAATCATCTTATTGCAATGTGTTAACATATCATGGATACCCAGTGATTTAATTTAATTTAACACTTTTTTTTATGTCCACCATCATTATAATACTTTCTATAATACTATATACTTTCACCAATTAATTCCATGTACCGCTTTTCTATCCAAAAAGAACCATGATTAGTTTTTCCAGGAGCTCCGTAGTCCCCCGACAAGTTTATGTCAAAGGCAACTTTATTGTCGCTTCCTATATATTTACAGACAAATTTTTCTTTGACAAACATACCCAGTGATTTCTTTGTCCGAAGTCTGAACATTCCTGTTTTCAGTGCAGCATTTCCAGGCTCCAACATTTAAACCAGTAAATTATAGTCAATTAGAAAAACAACAAACATAAGTAACTGTGACGCATAATATTGTTGACTGAACACACGCACGCACGCACGCACATATGTCGTCTGACCACGGCCGACTCTGTTCTCTGGGGGCTTTTCTCACTGCTATCTTACATGCTTACACACACACGGACACACATCCAAATAATGAGGAAATAATGGTCATAATTAGAGAGGTGATCTGTGCCATTAGGAGCATAATTGATCTCAGTGTCGTCGGTACCTGAAGGGCTGATCTGTTTCAGCACAGTGACCTTTGCACATTGTGACATGATCTCCATGGAAAATGTGTTATCGCAAGCAAGGTTTTCTGTGCAAGCCCTTAAAAAAAAGCACTATTTCCCACCTTTTCTTTTTAATGAGACATTCTAACAATGTGTTTGGCCTGGGGATATGCCGTACCTCATTCCTCGGGTGGAGCTGTTGTTGAAGTTTTGTACCAGCTGTGGCAGGCCCAGCATGGCCTCGAACATCAGAGCCAGCGAGCCCAGCGTTTCCACAAACAACGCAGAGTCCAAGAGGAGCAAGGTGACAACGGCACAGAGCACCGTGAAGCCAAAGCAGAAGAGCAGATAATCCTCAAAGGCGCTCCATTTCCAGAAGTAGCGCATGTCCAAATCTGGAGAAAGCAACAAAGAAGGAATTCAGTACTGATGGAGAAATAATGAACAGTCCTGATAGTAGCTGCAAATAAAAAGACAGAAACAAAGGCCAGATGAGCAAAGGGTGAGGGTCTGAGTCAACTGATGCTAAATTACGATAACAGTGACATGTGGGAATAAAAAACACAAAGAAAAGTGCAAAGAGACGGAACGTGTTTGATCAGGGGACGCATCAAAATTCCATTCACACAGCGCCCTAAATCAGTACTGTGCACATGCATAAATGGATGGAACAAGATAAATGAGATATGTGAAAGCTTTCAACAATTCCATTACTTTGGACCAACCGACCTGGTTCATGCAACGGCCTGGGATGGGTGGCGAAAAAAAAAAACTTTATTAGCAGTTATTTTCAACAGCTGCGGCCCGATTTTTCATGCCAGACTTTGACAAATGACTTCATCAAGAAATATGGTCATTGTTGCCGTTGAAAGAAATTGTTTCTTGTCTGAAAAGGGATTGAACTGGCCAAAGTGTTTAACTTGAGTCAATAAATACAATTTTTTTTCTTTGATAAACAGAAGATGGGGTACAAACATAAATAAATAAAGCGGAATACTGGCACTATAATACCACTATTTTCTGCATCTGTCACAAAGGATCAAAAATAGTCATGAGGCCATTCAAATTTTGTCTACTATGGTAGCTCTTCGACATTTGTTGAACGCTCGAGGGAAGGAGGGTGACCTCAAAGTACTCTCTTTTAGGGACCATATTCAGAGATGACAGATGATTTCTACTTTCTCATGTAAGACCATAGCTCAGCAAAAGCAGCTGACATCACCGGAAGCAGAATGATTGCTGCATAAGGTTGCATTAATTACTTATTTGGCCTAAACGGTCAATATTTACGATGTATAAATGCAGTAAACTGAGTATAGGGTAGACATCAAGGTGCTGCTGCAATACTTCGGTATTACACACCTCATGTTACCTGATTTGAGGGTTTTGTAGTATCAAATGACTTAAATTACTGTGCGTGGCACATATACAGGATTTATACACATTACTGTTAATATTCTACAATAATGGGTCTGCTCTAATATGGCAATATCACCACATGATTTTCTTGAGGTTACTCTCAAGTTTGCTGATGAAAATGATGAAAATGTCAATTACAAGAGCTTTAAATTATATATCACGCTTATGTAATCTATCATTTTATCAGCACACCACCCCTGCATCCATCTCCTCATTATTATTCCACTGAAATATGGACTTTTAAAATCATTACTTACTTGGGAGACTAATCTCTTGATTTATTAATCATGGAAAACGTAGACAACTGACGCCCAATTTACCTAAATAAGGATTATGGATCAGGGAATAATAGTCTAAGAATTCACTGTACACACACGCATTTATGCTTTACATAAACACACACAAACAAACACACACGCGCAGGCACGGACGCACGCACGCTGGGGTGTTCTATATTGGTGTGTGTCTCTTCGCAGCTGCATTATGGAGGAAACAGGAGTTAATCATCACACACACTTGGTTGAAAGTAGGCAGGAGACGCTTGCTCGCTCACTCACTCACTGGCTCGCTACAGGACAGAGAGAATATGTACTCTGCAAGTATGAAATGATATGTATAGACGTCACAAAAGGCAAACAGCCTTGAAAGAATTTGCCTCGAGGGACCCATGTTTGTGTTTTGTTTTTATTTTGAGGCCTTCTAAGTTCAACAGAACATCAAACTTGACATAGTTCTGTGATTCAGAGTGAAAATCGGAGTTTGGTGGGCCAGAACAAGGGGGGCTTACAGATTTATCAGCGACATGAAAGCCCTTTTATTTCCCACTGAATGACACCGAGGTGGGGCGTACATGTGCACACTGACAGCAACAACTATTGATGTGTTTATCCCTTAAAAATAGCGGTGAGGTTTTCAGACAACAAAGCCACAGCCTGGTTAATTTCTCAGTTTTTGTTTCATTTTGCTGTATTTATCAGTACCACGCACACAAGCACATACACACAAACACATCCAGCAACAGTCTTCAGAAGTTACAGACACAGTTTCTATCTTCACGTGAAACTTCCGACCGACTTTTTACCTCTGTACATAAAAACACCTGGTGACTCCTACCTACTACATTTCTCTATCCACAACTAATGATTTCCATGAGCAGATGTTTACCTCTCCATCAAACCAGATTGCCCATCATCATAGAGTATACTGATACTGTGGCCCATCTGCCTATTGCTCGGCCAAAGCAATCTGTCTTCTTGACTCTGCCTCCTCGGCACAGTTGGTCATGTTGAAATCTAAACTAATGAAAACTTCCGTGGCCAGACTCTTTCCTAGGCTTCTGTAAAATTCTTTCAAGATCAAACAACGACATCATGAAACCTGGGCCTGGGAAACTGGATTGTGACGTGCGCCTGTGTGAGTGTGAAGTCAATGAATGTGCTCGTGTGAATGAGAGAATGCTCTGACAGGTCAGGTCAATCAATTTGTATCCATAGAATGTTTTTTGACGATAGTCATGCATCTACCTGGAATTCTTTTACAACTGCAACGGAGCAGGGACGTGCAAACAGCAGGCCACATGCTGCCAGTTTAATGCAGCCCAGCCAGTAGTTCCAATATACTGTAGTGCCACTATAGAAACACTCTATGCATTTCTCCTTCCTATTCCAGCGGATAACACTCCCTAAGCACTATTGACCTTCGCTAGGGTCGAATCAATCGTCAGCCTACTTGTATGAATGGACATTCAGCATCCCCCACGCCCATTCACCCGTCTGCCAAATTGCAGCCCTTCATTCAAAAGGTTTGCCCACCCCTGCTGTACAGGATAAGGAAACGGGATTAGAGAGGAAAATTAAGGCAAAAGGGATTGTGTGCGAGTCAGGGAGAGTATAGAGAGATGGAAAGAGAAGGTGGGAGACAGGGAGGGAGGGATAAAATGGAGGGGAGCAGGAGCAGAGGTTAGACTCAAGGTTTCCCACATTCCTTGCAGGGCCGAGGATGGCGAGATGAGAATACGGCATCTGGGACAAAGACAGATTGACAGTGACAGCGACAGAACCTAAGCGTGCTGTCGGCTGGATCAGCACTGCCAGTGTGCAACTGGACTGACTCGCCTCTGTGAGGTCTAGTCGGTATACTTTTAAGACAACCTGACAGCTCCTGGTGGACCTCTCTTGTCATGTAGACAGCCTATTCAGCACTCTGATCGCGGTCTAATGCGAGCGAAGACGCCACGTCTCACAGAGCAGGAAAGACGAATCGATCCTGTCAAATGATTTTCCAGCTTTCCAGTGTGGATGAAGCAATACACTCTACAGCCTTTCCTCCAAGTTATGTACACTTGGACTTCCAATGCACAGAGGTGCAATGTGTCTTTATCCAAAAATATTTTCAAAATATTTTGGGTTTTCTCAGTGGCTGCAGTGAATTCCGATGAATACTCAACAGAACTAAGGAGAGCGAGAAAGTGTGTCTGATTTCTTTGGAGCTTTCTCAGGCACAGTGCTTCCCTTCAAGATTTCCAAAGGTTCATCAGTCAATCAATTAATCAAGAAATCAAGAGGAATCTTAGTCCTGACATTTCATTTTCTGGCATTACACACCAGTATCAAGAACCACATACCGGTACACAAACAAACGGGCTGCCACAACCCCGCAGAAACAACGCATTTTCAGACCTAAAATAAAGTTTAACAGTGCCAAACAGTCTACTAATCGATCAACCAACACATGGTTCATTAAAATAAAGCAAAGCAATTAAATGAAAAGCAGATAAGGGGAAACAATACTAGATCTTCACAAATCTTAGCTAATAGTTTCTTATGCCTCCCAGCTCTCTAGATTCTTTGCTTCATTTCACTTTCTCTTGTACCATTTTGAATGCCATCTCAACATTTTCCACGGGATGTTGCACAGTGTCAGGTAGTAACAACAACGGCTCTACAGGAGCTGTTTTGGGTCCAGCAATGGGACAGCTATTTTTAACCTGACTAAAGCTGACTGCTAAATGTTTGACTCACTGTCTTGTTATCTGCTGAGTTCTCTCAACAGCTGCACCTCCAGCCACACAGAAAACCAAACAAGCTAATTGGCCTGGCGAGCTACACTGAAAAACGAAAGTACAGCACGTGTTCTCATTCTGTCAAAAACACCAACAATCCAAACAATGTAATGGATAGTTCATTCACAGGGAGAGCACAGAGTTAAAAAGAAATGCCAACAACAATGAGCACCTTGGGAAACAGTAGTGGTGAGTGCAGACATTGAAATAGCAGCAGATACGTTCTGACGACTAAACCACAGGAGATCCAAGGAATATCTATAAATTACCTTTGGAATGCTTGGGAACCAAAAATGCAATACGTTATTCAATTTTCCGTTTCCGACAGACTGTGCTGTACATCCTCCCGACATCATCACATCCTCCCTGAGCCCCTGAACTGCTCCAATCAGCTACATTTCTTTAACATGTACTTTTCTCTCTTGTGCATAATTCATCTACAACTTTGCATTGTTGCTAAAATACAGTCCTTCAATCGGTAGTTCCTGCCGTTGGTTCAGCCAATCGTGGCGGGTGAATCGTTCTTTGGTTCGCCTCTCCAGAGGTTCCCTCATCTTTTTTGGGATTCCTATTCTTGCCTTTTGTAAATAAGAGAAGTGTGAGAGTATCTATACACAAATTAACACTCTTTGTTATGGATTGCGTAGCTTTGCAGGTGTATTTTTCCATTATTCCGTATGGCAACACATCAGTTATTTTCAAATTCTGTCATCAAATGAAACAACCTTCATACAGTATAGTTCAAGTACTACTGTCAGAGTTGGTGTCTCTGTTTGCATAGTACTACAGTGAATTCCCCTGCACCCACTTTATACCCCCCTGCTCCCTAACACCCCCCTAATATTGAATTGGTTATTTGTTGGGCATTCTGTTCTGTTGGGAATTCCACAATATGCAATATGGAGCACAATGGTTTTATCCGTGCACTTCACGTCTTTGCGCCATCCATTTTTAAGCCAGGATTAATTTTGTTTGTCTGCTTATTTATTTATTTATTGTATGCAATGAATTAACAAAAGCAAATCAAGCATTAAGATGAAGTCATTGTTGCACAGTGCCTGTCAATGTGATAACCAAAGCCTGCCGGTATTCACTAATACTTATTCATCCATACCAATGACGGGCAGAAATCCTTTAGCATGGCACACTCTTTTTTATCACAAAAGGTATTCATGCAGGAACACCATAACAATACATTTCACAAGTCAATAGTTTCCAATTTGCGTACTTGAATGCTAATAAGGCTCTGTACATTTCCAAATTATGACTGATTGGATTCTGCGCTTTATGTTGAGGTAAGATCGTGCTGACACTTGTGGGAGCAAATAATTGTTAATCAAATGTATGTTGGTCCAATTAGTTCACGTCTTTGGGCAAATATGAATGCAACACCCATGATTATGTGTGCATTAGATACACAAATTACTATGCAGCTAAACATTTGCTTACGATTGAGCCAAAAACATTTTGCACTACTTAC